>NWSH02000085.1:8083178-8095224 GCA_002382865.2 Heliothis virescens
GTGTTGTTAGAAATACAACTGCTTTTCTTGGTAACTGGATTAGAACGTCCCTAGTTATTAAATGCTAACGGCTCTTATGAATTCATTCAGAGTACAATTAAAATATATCAAGTTGTCCCGATTCCGACATAGCATTGAGCGCATATAAGAATGTTCATAAAAGATGGCGCCATGTAAGGACTGAAGGATGGCTTTGTCCACATGATTTGAATACTGGCTGTCTGTCTAGTTTATTGAGGTATACCTAATGTGCATTACCTCGTGACAGGGTTTGAATACGATAATATTACAACCAAAAGTTAATGACTGCTTGACATTTCTAAGGCCCCTAGCACATGACGTATTATAAACGCGTAGATGACGCGAGTATACGCACTGCAAACGAGATTTGCACGCAAAATTTTAACTTGAGCGTACGGAGCGACCAGGAAACGTAATGAGTTTCTGCGGGTATACGCGCTTCATATGCGCGTTTGTATAGCAACACACAAATAAGCATTTATGGCGCAGAAGACGCGCGTTCCTGAAACGTGCATCTTCTGAAGCTCTTACAATCGCGCTGATTAAAAGTTATAATTAATTTTCCAGGTGGAATGGGACATGTCGGAGAAGGAGAACAATCCGGAGCAGTTCGCGATGAAGCTGTGCGCGGAGCTGGGGCTGGGCGGCGAGTTCGTGACCGGCATCGCCTACAGTGTGCGCGGCCAGCTCAGCTGGCACCAGCGGACCTATGCCTTCAGCGAGGCGCCGCTGCCTGTCGTCGAGGTATGTCTACTTAATTAATCATTTATGTATAGACGACAGCAGATCAACATATACGAATCTGAATTTTAACAATCGAACATTAACCTTCCACTATCGTGATAAGGTTGAAAATCTATTGCAGAAATTTTACAGATTGTGGTAACTTGATGTCCTGTTGAAGAAGTGATATCATAAAATAGTACTATTTTATTTATTTATTAGTTTTACAATTTATTTTGCAATATTGGTGAATTTTGCACCTGAAAATGGGACTAACGATAAGGCGTCGCGAGGGTCTAAGTTATATACTAAAACAGTTTTAAATCACTCTATTGTATTAAAAAAATTGCGTCAAAATCCGTTGTGTTGTTTTAAAGATCCAAGTATATTTGGAGACATACTGCGGGAAGGAATAAAAACATTACAGAATTTTTCCCTAATATGTGATTGTTATTACTATCTCCTTGCCCAATTAGGACAAGCAATTGTCGTTTTTAATCCTCACTAAGTTCACGACTTCATTTGTTTGTAGACGCCATACCGCCAGCCGTCAGAAGCGGAGCAATGGGCGCCGCACCTGGAGACCCTCACCAACGCTGAGATGGAGAAGAAGATTCGCGACCAGGACCGCAACACGCGGCGCATGCGCAGGCTCGCCAACACCACGCCCGGTTGGTAGACACACAGACACGCACACACATATACAGAAAGTATACTGATTAGTAATGCTCACACATAGCAGTTATATGAAGATGGAAAATATTGCATAAAAAATTATAGGAATTCAAATTTTTGCCTCTGTTGTAAAATGGTACATACTGTTATAAAATGTTGTGGTATGTAATGTCTTCTAACTTTATATAACTGTATTGTAAGAGCCTCTTTATAACTAAAATATGTCGTCGTTCGTCGCACGCGCAGACTCACCAATAGTACTCGTTGGTACACACGTACAGACTTAGACAAGGGTTACACGATCAGTCTGGCGTCATTATGGCATCAGTCTCAGACTGACGAAAGACTGACGGACGAAAAACACGGTACATTTTGGACCATCAGTCCGCCAATCCAATCAACCGTATACGATCAGTCCCCATCATTCTGACCAGACTGATGGACCGGACTGACGCCAGAGTGATCGTGTAACCTCTCTCTTACAGACACATAGTATACTGATTTATACTAAGAGTAAGGTGAAGTACAATCGAGAATGTTCGTAGTGCACATATAAAAAACATCAACTCTTGCAAATGCAATTTTTAATATTCACAATACTGCAGCATCTAAAATATTTTTTGCAATGACACTTTTAGTATACGATTTTACTATTTATTGAAGGTAGTAAACCCTTTTATCACAAAAAAATACTTTGAAGTGATTTTTTCGATCATCTCACTCTGATATCAGGTTTTTTACATAAAATCAAAGGTTTTTTATTTCTAAAATATACTTTACATGGTAGGCTTAGTTTCAATTAAATACATATTTATATGGAATGGGTAGGTAGGTATTTGTATGAAAAGATTAAATAATATCAGTATACTACTAGGGAAGTCATTTATTTTCGAATAACGGTAGATAATGATAGGTTACAACTTTGGTACGAGGATATAAACACATTGAAACAAAACTGATTTACATAAGAACATAATAATGGTGAACGCACATCTATCTAACGAAACAAAGAAATCTATAAAAATACTAAACTAATAAAGAGGATATTTTTTTGTTTGTTTGTACCCTTAAAGGCTCTGAAACTACTGAATCGATTTGAATAATTCTTTCACTGTTGGGAAGAGGCCTATAGTTGTCCAGGTACGGGCAGTCGTTTATATTTCCTTTGCACCTGTCATACACTATTGTCAAATACTCGAATCTGATGATGTCATCAGGATTAGTCTGTCATTTTTATTATTCATCCAGATTTCGACGATTACCTACAGCTAAGAGTTAGAGATGAGGTTTTATACGATTTCATATACATGTAAAGAAAAAATCGTTTCGTTCTGTGTGTTCATCAATATTAATCCTGAGAGGTGTGCGTTCACCATTAGAAGAACATAAAACATACATACACGTAGAAACATAACACAATTTTTACTGATACATTACAATTTTAATTTTAGAAACATGTTGTTATTATTTTAATCAAATATTATTTTGTGTATGTACTTAATAAAGTTATTTAGCAAAACCTGTCGCTTATTACAGATTTTTGACGTAAACTAATTTGTATTGACGCGGAGGCTTTATTTATTTATTTTAAGCTGAATTATACTCGGTGGATATGCGTCTTTGATTAAATTATTTACTAATTCATAATTGCAGTTTATGCTTCCATTGCACAATTATCCACTAAATATATTTACTGCTAAATATTTCATAGCCGGTTTCTGAGCACCTTTTACACAACACACCTTTTAACACTTACATTATTCCGTAAAAATTAATAGATAAACTGTGTAAAAAAAACGGCAATGAATCGTGCTCTTTTTTAACAGACTTCAAAAAAGAAGGAGGTTACAATTCGACCCCGTAGATATTCTTTTACCATTTGAAGGTGACAGTGTCACTATAGTTCTAACAGTGTAACGTACTTAGCTATAATTGCATTTAGTGGATACTTGTGCAATAGTAAAAATCTGTAATATGCGACATCGAGGTGTAGTTTGAAAATCGGTTAATCATTTACATCACAAAATCGTAAATCTATAAACATATTTACGCCCAGTTTCACAGGTTGCAGATAAAATTCTAGATAGCTATATGACAAGTAATGCTATAAAAATGTTTCTAATTCTGACTACTTTGGAATTATCTGACAGATAGCTATCTAAAACTTTATCTAGAACCTGTGACACGCATCTTAGTATTATAAGACATTGGTAAACAAAGCTGCCTCCATAGTCAATAAATACGACATAAGACATTGGTCTTCCAAACTAGAGCAATGTTGTTCCAATATAAATCGAATAATCGATTTGATTCGAATGATTTATGATCGATTAACTCTCGAATGATTGAATCGGAAAGTCTGTTATGCAACTGGCAAGTTTTTCACGAAATAATTATTGAATGCGTTCTTAAAATAAATGGTATTTGAATCGATAAGTAGCTAATCAAGAATATATTAAATGATTGAATCGTAATAGATATTTATACAAACGAGGATTGCGCTTTTTGAGGCTAACTTTGTTTGCAGTTACAGTCAAATCAATTTTAAAATAATATTTAATTATTTATAAGTATTAATATAATGTTACAATTATGGACTGAGGTATTTAATTAATTGATACATATTTTTGACTGCTTAAAAATGGCAATTGAACTATAAACACTCTTTCTTTCAGTCTTCCGAAATACAAAAGTAAAATAACTTAATATTTTATCTCTTCTTGTTGTGTTAGTCGCACAATTTCGATAGCACGCTCCTTTTTAAGACTGATAGCCGTTTTTAAGTAGTCAAACTATTGAGCATAATCAACAAGTCGCGGCGACAGTTTATCTCAAGTATTTTCTAGTTAATTTTACAATTTACAATAAATTAATTAAACAAAAAAATACATTAATAAAATGAAAACGTATTGATGCCTTTCATGAGTACAATTTCATAATAGATGCAATATAGTTAAGGTTTAGTAAAATTAGCACGAAAAAATGTTGAGCCAAGTTCAGTCACTGCCAAAAAATCAAAGTGAATAATTTATTTGATATAATTTATATGTTCGATGATTTTTTCGTGCATTTTTTACATGTTCATGTAATGTATTAAGAAAGTAAGTGGACTGTTAAAATTCTATCACATTAAAGAGGAATTTTCCAAAAATTGTTCCCTTTCGTTTCATTTTTAACCTCATTTGTTCAACTAACCTAATATTTGGCTTGCAAAGGGTGATTCAATTGACACAATCTGCTTACCATTACAATTTTGAATTACATGGCAATAATATGTTATTACTAAATTGTTTAATCTTCAAAATTGTTGACAAAAATGCGTTGTTTTACTGTACATTTTTTTAACAATATTTGAACAGTTTTGTATCATTTATAATGTTAAAATAATTTAATAAATATTGTTAAAGAAGACCAGAAAATTTCGTTCCACTAGCAACACTCAAACATAATATTGCCATACTTAAATTTTTTATAAAAAATAATTAAATTCGACTAAAAGAGTTGTTTTTGGTGACAGATGTGTCCTTGAGTCGCGCCGTCAACCGGCTGATTCGAGCCGACGAGGCCCTCTTCCAAACTACCCCAGAAAAGAGAAGGAAAAAGATATAAATACCCTGCACCGGGAAATATTGCTGTGTCCTCTTATTATACAAAATATTTAGTTAACATGCCCATATTATTAAGTCCCCTTTATTAATCCTGTTCATTCATTATGAATCGTGGTCGTAAGTCTTCGTTGCTGCGAACTGCTTCGCCTTCATACATCCCTAGTACTTTTAGCTGTAAAGACAACTTTCTTATACGTAAGTATTTTTTAAATTACGCATTATAAAGCTTTTTATAGATTTTACTTTTTTATATAGATTGTTTTAGTTGTAGAAGTCTGACGGGTATAAGTTTCATAATCAATAATAATTTTGCCATATTGTGATATTATCTTGCCAATACAAGACATCCAATGGTGGACACAGCAACTTTTTTATTCCATACTATTATAAATCTTGATGTAATCGTAAGTTTCAATACGTAGTTCTTTACATTTAGGGAATTTGTAGCGCTTTGTCTATGAGAGATTAGTTTCTTATTCATATATTTTGTTTATGGTGTTGCCAAATCAAAAAAATACAATTTATTTAGCAATTAAAAAAAGTTTTTATACCGGGTGAGATTACCTGCACCAGCTGTCTCATCAAACCTGTTTTTATCCTACTTCCAGTAAAGAAAGTTCTTAATTCCAATTCTCATAGACGAAGCGGGTATGATGGCCTAAGGCATATATTCCTAGGATAGTTTGTAATTGTCTGTGAAGCCTGAAAGGCTGTTTAATTCATCTGTAGTGTTACTATTATTCTTCTATCGATTTTCTTCAAACATCGATTGGTGTGAACATGAAGCCAGGTAAACCATTCTTGTTTGAGACGACAGCAGGTCACGGTACCCGAATTTGTAAAATTTTACCAATCGAACATTAACCTGCCACTGTTGTGATAAGGTTGAAAATCTATTGCAGATATTTGTCAGATTGTGGTAACTTGATGTGATGTCGTCTGTACATGCACATTGTCTCTGTATCCGTAAGCTCAGAAGCGCTCGCCGATCAGCACAACACCAATAGATTTTCAACCTTATGACAATAGTGGAAGGTTAATTTTCAAGTAGTAAAATTTTACAGATTCGAGTAGGTTGACTTTCTGTGGTTTGTACATTCACACACATGTATGACTCACCCGCGTGAAACCAAGTTTAAGCTAACAAGGTTAAATATGTGTTTATTGACGAGCTTGACACTTTATTGTATTTGATGTGTTCAAGACAACAAAACAACGAGAAAATACTATTATTCGTCTATATTTTAATAAATTCATTGAGATTATATCAAAATAGTTATCAGCTTTGGATTATTATCCGAAATATTAATGTGCATTTATATTTTTCTTATTCTGAGTTGTGATTCCGAATTTAAGATTGATAATAGTTTTATTTGGTTCTATGTAGAGCTTACAGAGATTCGATTTAATAAGTAATTTTAGTCGATTTTCGGAAATTATTGGTTGTAATTTCATTTACGTAAGTAAGGCCTTGTTTTGGACTAATTAAGGATAAAAATAGAATTTCGTATTAAGGTGAATGCGACGCCTGGAAGCGGGAAATTCAAATATAAAATGGTTTTTTCATGTTTTACCTAAGTTAACATTCAATGTAAACGAAACTTCTTTAGGAGTTAAACAAGGATATCAGAAATTACTTTGTGGGATATTATAACCGCAAAAGATAAGATCACGCCTCATATTGAATGTTAACTTAGGTAAAACATGTAACAACCATTTTATGTTTGAATTTCCCGCTTCCAGGCGTCGCATTCACCGTAAGTGACTTGTGATTAAATAATTATGTTATTACGTCAAAAAGATCTGATTTATTTTATAACAATTCGCCCTGCTAATTCAGCTCTCTGAAAAATATTTTGCCACCATAAAACATTAACAGCATTTTCTTTCTGCAGGCTGTATAACATTCATGTGCTTATCGTTCGGTTATTTAGGCCTAACTTCACCTATAATATAAACGTCAGTGGTCTTAAAACAACTGTTTATTTATGTTGTCGGTAAAGATGGGCCTCAGTTGATTAGTAAGTTTTAGTGCTGAGATATAAGCAGGCCTCATATCTGTGGTTAGTTTTTAAGATAATAAAGACATACGTACTAAAGAGTTGTTTTATTATGTATTTACTTACCTTTCAAGATTCACTTCGTATTTCGTAATATTATTAGGAACAACAATGTGTCATAAGTTTGTAAGGTGTTATAAGAGTAAATGTTTCGCGATTTGTACACATACTTTAGACAACAACCGGGTCTTACTCGCGATCAAACTATAAAAGGTTTACGATACCTCTTTTCTTGGAGTCTTCCCGTGACCACGGTCGGTGCAATTCGGCCGAAAAATCGGGAGAAAAGAGGTATCGTAAACCTTTTATAGTTTGATCGCGAGTAAGACCCGGTTGTTGTCTAAAATATGTGTTATAAGAGTGCCCAAAAGTAATGCAGTAAATTATTACCAAAGTTAGTTCCGCAGATAGTTAAGACCTTAAAATTGTAGAACCTAAAAGTAAAAGTCTAGAGCTTGAGCAATAGGTTACTTTCCTTTTACCCGGTTGGAGAAGGCGGTTCTCCCGGGACTGGGTGAAACCGCGGGAAACAGCTAGTCAAACAATATTTATCAAGATTGTAGGTACCTTCAGGAATCATTCGAATACATTACTTTTGAACATACCTGAATACAGATAATAGGGTAGACGACAGGGTAAAAATAAGCAATCCATTCAGTCCGTTATTTAGATTATGGCAAAATAATGGACACGTGTTTTTTGATTAAAAAAATGTATGAATAATAGCAAAGATAATGAGTTTTAAAGTACTAAGTATTAAGGAGTGAGGGGTCCTGACGTCACTCCTATGTAAAAATCGTACATAGGCAGGACGTCACGCGCATTTTCAACGGTCTATAGCTTCGTAATTATTTCTTTAGATGAAAAACGAAAAATATGTTTGCAATATTTTGTTATAATCTAAAAGACGGACTAATTAGATTGTTTTAGTCGTAGGATTGTTGCGACTGACCCGAAATTATTCTCGTGCATGATAATAAAATACCACCTCCTATCATACAATATTTTCTCCTTGATTGCAATCCCATAACATGAATAGAGACGTCACAAATCCTCATCTTATCTCCCGAATCCCTTACGAAAGCAAATTCTCAACGGATCCGAATAATATTCACCTTTGTGCGTCCCGATAGGTGCCATCAATCACTTAGCGTCGTATAGCCGACGACGGTATAATGGAGAAGAAATTATGAGCAACGACATATTCGGGTGACGGAGGAGCTACCAGGATCACAGAAATTAGAGGACATAGATTTGTGGTTTTTTAGTAAGTCCGATATTTAATGTTGGATGGACTCACGGAAGAAGGAAATATTTCGTTCTCCACGGGTGTCCACGAGTAAAATAATTATATTCTCAACAACTGAACTACCATCAACCAATATTATAAGTCTTGCTTTATCTATACTAATATTATAAAGAGGGAAAATTTATCGTTTTGTAAGTTTGTTTGTAAGGGATAATCTCTGAAAGTAATGAACCGATTTTGAAACTTCTTTCACCATTCGAAAGTTCCGTTATTTTATCCGGGTACGGGTAGTAATTCCCACGGGACGCGAGTGAAACCGCGGGAAAACGGCTAGTCACCTGTAAGGTTGCAAAAAGCACGTTTAATTCAAGTTTGCAAATACCGGTTATAGTAAATCACGCAAATACGAATATTTTAAACTAGAGATATTCTACATTTCTTATTACTGTATGTAAATTTAGAAGATAAAATTCACATACTCCGGAACATTTTGGATTTTTCGCGAGATAACTGCGTAGGCGGTGGCTCGTAGGCCTACGTGCTACGCGACGCTACGCGGCTACGAGGCTACGAGTTCTCGAACTTTTTTGTCAACGTGCGGTACAAGAATAGCTACAGAATCATTTTTCTTATTATTTGAAAATATTTCACTATAGTTTGATTTGCTACAGCATTATTACGGTCAGGTTTGATTTGTTACACATTATTCGTTTTATTATATAGTATTAAATATTAAAAGATAAGGAACAAAGTTATGTGTCATTTTTTCCTGGTTCTTAATTCTGAACTTACGTTTTATCTTAAGATTGTACTTTATAAACCTTATATGCGTATACTAAGTATGATTTATGACATGCAACAAATAAATAAGCAAGCAATATGCCTTGCTTGCGAGGAGTTATTTTCCTCCTCTATTCTTGTTTCAACAGCCTTACACAAGGTCATTTGATAGACATTATCTCAACTTCAAACTATATTTACTACAAAAAACACCGTTAGAAACTGCCCCTAAAACTTTCACGTCCATCTTTTCAATACGCATTAAAACTTCTGCCCAAAAAATGAAGCATTAATTACCATTCCATTGAAATGGCAACAATGTCAGGGCCGTTCAACTTAATATGTAGATGTTTACTAGAACCTGTGTTACTCTCAAATGGGCCGCTTCGTCTCGTACCCAAGATTTATAGGCCGAATACAGACGATTCAAGTAGTTGAGAAAAACACGCAGGGCGCATGCGCGAACTCGACCAATGTTGTTCCCGAGCATGGACAGTGCGTGACGGGCGCTCGAGACGCCGTAGGGATGGGAAGAGTGTAGATACTATCGAGTCGATGAGTGATAAGATTATTATTTTTTTGTTTAGTGATCTTAGTTCCTATTTTTACTTTATTTTTTTGGAAGTGTACTTGTTTATTGGATCTTGTTTTGTGTCTAAGTGCATCGAATTATGTTTATTTTTGTAAGAAATCAAAAGATCTTCCTTACAGACATGGTTATTATCTGAGCTTTAGTACGCCATTAGGTATATCCTGAGAGAGGTTAATATATTTTTTTATAACAGGAATAAGCTGTTTCACCGTATAGGCAGTTATATAGTACAAGAAAATTTACCATAAGTGTGCGCTATTTATGATAAAATCCCATAACTGCTTTAAGAAAGCCCTCCCTTACCAACATGCTTTTTTAAGTAATAAAACTCAGAACATCCAATAAAAAAGACTGCAAGGCGTTTATTGCAGTGTTTATTTGTTCCGCGCGACCGTGTGATATTGTTTTCGATAGCGAACATTATTGCGAACAATAAAAGTCGAGATCTCGGTACGTCCCTAATGGCAGATTTCACCAATGTTCAGTGTGATAAAATGTTTGGGACAGGCGGAGTGAAGCGCGCGCTCCGCGACCCAAGCCCGCCAACGGAAAATTCAAATTTTATTCTGTTAAAAAAAATTAAACTGTGCCAGCAACAAAATTAAGTGACTCCAATTTTAAAATTTAAAACTTATTTTTTAATTTTCGTGCAATTAGGGCTGTGTAAGTTTTGAGAACATTATAAAACTCTTTGGTGGTTGGTTAGTTTTTCTTTTTATGTTGAAAAAAACGTAATAAATATGTGAAAGTTACTGTTTTTGAACTGTATTGTGTTTCGGGCTGTAATGGAAGTTTCTGATGAGGTAAGTGAGATTTATTTTTAGATGCGTATTCTTCCTGCTTTGAAAAAGTTATGAAACTTTCTTACTTCCTGTTTCTGATGAATTCAAGTTATAGAGTTTTCATTTCAATGGTTTCACGCGATATATTTTCAACTTTCTTATTATTTATTGCAGGCGTCTCTCTGTACGTAAAATTTTTCCTTCTTCCTACGCTTAAAAAAAAATACTATAGGTACTTATATGTTAGAAGTAAATTCAGTACGTATCGTATATCTTCAAAACTTAATATCTTTATTAAATAAAATACATCTATTAAGTTTAACATCAAAAGACTAATTTAGAACCACAGTTCATAATTAAAACATCAAATAAACCGATCAATGGAAACCGAAACTCTTTCCTTTAATTTAACCGAGCAATTTTCTTTAAACAGCCGATAATTAAGTTTAATTAGTGAGGAAAATAATAAATGAAACCATGAAACGGGCCATTCATTGAAATAGCTGCTATTTGGAAGTATTCCTGGTTGTAATAGCTGGTTACTTGCAACTGAAGGAAGACATAAATGTTCAAAACGATCTCTTAATTTCATAATTTCGAGGTCCTTTATATCTTAACCTAGCGGTGTATATCTTAACCAAGCGCTTAAGATAGGATTACCCTCTCATCTGAACGATAACCACGAACTTTTATCAACATCTTTATAAAGTAATTTAATTAACTAAGCGGCTTATGTACTTACTTACATGCGTTTTATGTAAAAACGTGTGTAAGTGATCGGACCTTTTGATGTTACGTCACACGTTACATTCGTGAATGAACGATTGAATGAACTGGAGTGAAGGGTTCGTTCGCCAATTATAATACTAATTACTTGACGAAGGGTTTTATCTTTAGATTGAATTTCAAGAAATAATGAGGAGTGTGGGTATGTTCATCATTTTGATGCAAGATGAGTCCCAAATTGTATATCAACATAAGTACTCTATATACTTTGTTTAAAATACATACAATTTAAATAATCAGAATTCCAATAGACACATTAAAAACGTTTATTAATTCTAGTTCAATTGTTTATTTAAATGTAAAACTAAAGGACAATGGGCAGATTGGTACACCCCACCAATAGCGATGAGATATATATCATTAGATAGGCCTTTTTAAATGGAACAATATTTACTATGACAGCTTTGCTGAAATGTTTGTCCGTTCTGAGATATAGATCAAAAACTATGCAAATTAAGACTTAATTATCTGTTGATTTCTCAAGTTTTTAATGCCAAATCTAAGTACTACTAGTGTAAGTATTATAAGTACTACTTGCTCTGCTCGTCAGAGTCCATAATAGCTACAATGATTTAACATTTCCACTTTGTACCTTAGGTAGCCAGCGTAGGTATAACTGGATATTGGGAGTAATGATACACCCCGCCAATAGCAATGTCATATACATCGTTAGATAGGTCTTTTTAACTGAAACAACATTCACTAAGACACCTATGTTGAAATGTTTGTCCATTTTTAGTTAGAGGTCAAAAACAGTGTAAAAATTAGTA
>NWSH02000085.1:8100304-8122682 GCA_002382865.2 Heliothis virescens
TACCTAAGGTACAAAGTGGAAATGTTAAATCATTGTAGCTATTATGGACTCTGACGAGCAGAGCAAGTAGTACTTATAATACTTACACTAGTAGTACTTAGATTTGGCATTAAAAACTTGAGAAATCAACAGATAATTAAGTCTTAATTTGCATAGTTTTTGATCTATATCTCAGAACGGACAAACATTTCAGCAAAGCTGTCATAGTAAATATTGTTCCATTTAAAAAGGCCTATCTAATGATATATATCTCATCGCTATTGGTGGGGTGTACCAGCTTTCATATATTTGTGCCCATTGTCCTTTAATATTCCATGCAATCCAACTATGTAACATATTTTTTATATTTTAGATACCTACAATTCGTATGAGAGCAATTGCATAACGCAATCTATATCAATCAAACCTCCAATAAATATCACACCAAAATCAATTCTCAGATATTCCTGAATATTCACGTATTCTATTACCGAACTCTCGAAGTTTACTTGCCGATCGAGAACAAGAAGTTACCACAAGTACCTAGCAACTACGCGGTGCTAGGAAACGTACAAGTTAACGGTGCCCTAGGGGGAAATTCCACTATTACTAGCACTTTGAGATGAAATCAGCGTTTCTATGAGCCAAGCAAGCCAGGCCATACAAAGAGCTCCCGAAACTTCCAGCCTCTCCAAGTGTCTATGAATAATTCAATGTTTCCAAACGTTTTTATTATTACTGAAATTTACATCTCACTCCAGTTAACATCTATTCCATTTCAATTCCAAATGTCTTTTAACAAATTAGTTTTTCGTAACAAATTCTATCTATCATAATAATATTGTTGTTTTTTCATCGAAAATTGTATTCTTATTTGGCAATTTAAATTTTATTACCATTTATTTATTAAGACCGAACAATAATTTCCAAAAACAATATAGAAATAATATTGTTAGCCTGTAAAGCTTTTTCTTATAATAATTTGCTTTTAGCTAGAATCACAGTCAAGTGGGTGTCCGTTGATGGCGCGTGGGCATAATATCTACCTACTTATACATACTTTATACATCAATTTATACTTTCAACGATAATATCAAGGATTCGAAGTAAAAGGTAGTTTGGGCGGGGATATTCTTGTTCATTTTATTTTTGCACTGAGTGTAGGTTCTTCGTTTTGTATGAGATGCCTACGGTGTCCTTTGGTAGAAGATTACAATCTGCCTTCACTTTCTCGTAGGTACGTAAAAGGAGTATTTTTGGCTTTATAGAGAGGTACGTTATGAGCATATAGTTTAATATTTAATATATGTATAAAATTCTTTAGTTACTGAGTGACTGACATAGGCAACGCGTAGCTGAAACTACTGAGCGTAGAAAGTAGTTTGGTACGAAGGTTTCTTAGGGAGTGCAGGGAAAATAAATACCAAGAGACTGGCTCTTTTTGAGAATTTTTGTTTTAAAGTTAATTTTACTTAAAACTTGTTTTGTTATAAGGCTTATTTTGCTAGTTTCAACGACTGGCTGATGCAGAGGTATAGTAAGTTTATGCAATGCAATGACATATAATATTGTATGCTCTGACTAATACTTACCTTCTTAAGTTTGAACAATTATATTTGAAGCACTCACCTGAACTAGTAAAAATAAATAATTTAATCATTCCTTTCGCAACTAACCTTTTTTCAATAGCTACGAATAAGCAATTTACTTTTAATACCTCGTTAAGGTCCTGGGTTCAATTCCCACGTCTTCTAAGTGCTATTATGTTTTCCCATGATTTTTTTAGTAGCTACCCGTAGTCGTTAATGGGGTCACTCTATTGGGTCTTAAACGTAATTGACGAAATGTTCTTTTAGTTAATCTAAAGGCAAATAATAGAAAAAATAACCATTTTATTTGGCGTAGTCAGGTAGAATTACAAACAAACAGTCGCTGAAGCCTCAAATCGATACTAGGAAGACAGAAAATAGACGAGCAGTTACATTATTCATAACAATGCTGCTACGTTTCGTTTCACGCTAGCGTTTCGTTTCATCAAAACAAGTGTGAGCACAAACAGAGCTTGTGATTGATCAGTACATTTTGTCAAATGTGCACGGCTTATTGTGCATGGTCTCAGGGGGAGGCTGTCATGATAGCATCACTTTGTAAATGTTCACTAATACAGGCGGAATTGAAATGGACCAACAGTGGAATAACAATTACTTTTTCTATGTATTTTTTATTTTTAAATAATCGTATTGGTACTTAATTAGCACAAATTCTCTGGCTATCTGTCTATCTGAACTTCTACTTCAATTGTTGTTTTGGCGCAAAAACGCGACAGACGGAGTTAATTTCGCATTTCTAATGTTAAGTAAAGAAGAGTAAAAACTTTGACGTGTTTTATGGCTGAACCTATTTTTAATCGGCTACCTATGCATGTAGGTAGCGTAACAAGTGCGAGTCGGACTCGCGCACGAAGGGTTCCGTACCATTTTCTATGAAAACTGAATGCATCTATTACCTACAACTAGCCAAAATACAAACATTTTTCGGCAACAAAAAATAACTTTGTTTTTCATACAAATATATGAATAAGAAAGTTATAATTTGCGGTTTCCAAAAAATTGCTGTATCTCGAAGACTGCTGTCTGTACCACGTTCAAAATAATTTTCCTCGAAAGTTTATGTAAAGTTCTACTTTTGAGATTTTTTTCATATTTTCTAAACTTGCGGTTCAAAAGTTAGAGGGGGGAGGGACGCCTATTTTTCGGGTTTTGGAGCAATTATTTCCGAAAGTATTGACATAATCAAAAAATGATTTCAGTAAACCCCTATTCATTTTAAAATACCTATCCAACGATATATCACACGTTAGGGTCAAAATGAAAAAAAAATCACGCCCCACTTTACGTGTAGGGGAGGCACCCTAATAAAACAATGTTTTCCACTTTTTATTTTTGCACTTTGTCGGCGTAGTTGATTTACATATTGGTACCAAATTTCAGCTTTCTAGCGCTAACAGTCTCTGAGATTATCCGCGGACGGACAGACGGACGGACAGACAGACATGGCGAAACTATAAGGGTTCCTAGTTTACTACGGAACCCTAAAAAGGAGGAGTTGATGTATTTGGAAACTGAAACTTAATAAGTAGTTTTGATCCAGACGAGTACCAAAAATGTATGTGTTCAAAACCTATCATGCACAGTTTTATGCTACGCGTTAATTTAAATTACTCTACATACATGAAACATCAAAATATATCAAAACCAAACCCCATGATTGTGTAAAACGAAAATAACTTTTAAAATTGCCATATTTGAAATGGGAAATGCAATATTCCACTCAGAGCCATGATAATCAACGCCATGGAGTCTCTTCAGCGGAAATTCGTTATACAAACTCTTTGTAGCGAAGTGACGAGTGTGTGTGAAATTAATGTCTATATGTATGTATGCGTGTTTTGCTGTCGTTACTGTTGCTATGTGAAAATAGCTACATCTTAATTGAGAAACTTTAATTTAAGATGGTTTTTTGTTTAATTTTTTTGTGATAATTATAATTTGCAGAAAAAATAATGTGCGTTTCTCTTTATACTTTCCTTCACAAGGAGAAAAAAACTTATCTACGGTATTTTGAACCAATGTAACTTTCAGATCTTCAAGAAAAGAGCATTCGAAACTCTTTTGCGTATAGAAGGGTAGCTTAAGTTAAAGGCAAAACCCTTGTTGGAAGTCGGGTAAAAGGCATATGATGGCGCCCTAGCCGATTGTCGGCCACGGCGGCTGTTCTCATATAACGAGATCAGCCAGCTGCGCAGGACATATTATAGTGCACAAGCATTTGCGCAGACACAGGTGCACTCCCTATTCCCTCACTCTCATAACCCGATGGGACGGCAATCCGACACGACCGGAGAGAGATAGTAAGAATACATATAAGCGTTACATATCTCTGTTCATACAACAGTACGAACTAATGTATCATAATAATTAAAACACCATCCACTTCATGACTTACAAAGGTTAAATGGTTTTATAACTATTAATGAATGGAAAATGCATGGCATTACCATGACCAGCTGAATTAAGTGTTTGGTCGAGCTAATGGTGCGACAGTAATTTGTAGGTAGAACAACAGCTATTTAACTAGTTAACCATCTGCATAATTATGGTGCCCTGGTAGTTAGCTGGCTGATGCTGATGATGATAATATTAATTAAACAGTAAAGAGTGTTGCGGCCTTTCCCAATATTTCTACATTGTTTTGATGATGTAAGGCACATAAACACGCTTGATAGGCCTTTTAATATTATGTTTCATCATTATTAGCCTTTTTATCGTCCCCCTATTGGCCCCAGGCTTCCTCTCACACAGAGAAGGATTGAGCGTTAATCACCACGCTTGCTCAATGCGATTTGGTGATTTCACAGGTTTCCTTGAGATTGTTTTCTTCACCTTTAAATCAGTCATGTTTATTGTGATTAAAAGTTAATTTCTCTAACAGAGAACAGATTTCCCCTGCTGCACGATATACAAGTACACTCAATAAATTAAATTAACAAAACCAAAGTAACCAATATGCCCTGAGGAATTGGGTGAATTTCGAGGACATCTAGTCTATACCATTTTGTTTAAGGGTTGGTTTCATTATTTAAAGGATATCTGATATATAATAAAGCTAAAAAGTTTGTCGGTTTGTACATGAAAATGTCAGGAACCACTGGGTCATTAGAATACTGCATCCTGCGTTTCATAATTATCATATTTCCACAACTTCATAAACCAACAAAATTAAACACAAATCTACGGGGACGAAGACTCAACAGAATAATTGCATAATAAAGTCCGCAGGTAAGACTTTAAGAAGTTTAGTTGTTCTTCAATTTCCGACAGTTTAGCTGGTTCACCCCCATGAGGTTCAATTTCACTTGACCTACATAACAAATGTCTGTCAACATGAGTTACTGCGGCTGGGATTTTCTCAAGTTTGAATACATCGTGTTTTGTTATACAACTGCAGTTGTATGCTGTCCTGGTACTTAAATTATGCCTTACATCAAGTATGGCTTCTGGTAATCTTGTCGTCTATACTAATATTATAAAGAGGAAAACTTTGTTTGTTTGTTTGTTTGTTTGTTTGGTTGTAATGAATAGGCTCAAAAACTACTGGACCGATTTTAAAAATTCTTTCACCATTCGAAAGCTACATTATCCACGAGTGACATAGGCTATATTTTATCCGGGTACGGGCAGTAATTCCCACGGGATGCGAGTGAAACCGCGGGAAAACGGCTAGTTTATTATAAGACGGTGTTTGTAGCAGGTTATTCCTACGGCTATAGGTATAGTGTAGTGTTGAAAGTTGTCATTTCAAGGGAAGACTGACGTATTTATACTGACTGACAGCAATTTTCAACTGTATCAAAAAATGGTGAAACTCTACCAACAAATAGTTCTTTGCCAAACTTTTTGTCGTCGCTCAAAATTGTGTGCGGGTTCGCTGCGCAGAAACTATTTTTTTTAGTTACTTACAGGCCATTATGTGACTACATTTAATTATTTATTTATTTATTTATTTATTATAATAAAAAAGATACAATATAATTTTAGACAATCTCCCACAAAACCGGTTTAGCGGTTTGACTGTGGGTGTATGGTGCCGCATTGTTATACAAAAATTAGGTTTCTATTATGTACCAGTACAGACAACAGCACATCAAGTTACCACAAACCGTCAAATTTCTGCAATAGATTTGACGGTTTTAAGATCAGAAAAAAAATGCTGAAGCTTCTAAAGTACCGCGGTATATATCTAGACTAGCTTCTGCCAGCGGTTTCACCCGCGTCCCGTGGGAACTACTCAGCTCACTCGGATAAAAAGTAGCCTATAGCGTTCCTCGATAAATGGGTTATCTAACACTAGTAGTTCCTGAGATTAGCGCGTTCAAACAAACAAACTCTTCAGCTTTATTATATTAGTATAGATAAACATTTTTTGCCTTCTAATAAAAATGCCGTAACGTTTTTCTTCACCAATTTACCTACTTAAAACTCACACGCGCACGACTTTTCGCGCCTTGATTCTCATACGTCACTGCTTTGTCAACACGCTCCGTGTCACCAGCGCGAGAAATTTCCCTGTATGCATGTTATTCAGTCTTATACTCTCAAGGGGAGGTATTGTGTACGAACATTAAGCTAACGACGATTTTATCATGAAATAGTACTTAATTGCCCATTTGTTGTAGTAAGCAAACTACTTTCTATATACCATTAGCTTCCGCCAGGAGTTTCAGCCACTTTCTAGGGAACTATTTCCCGTATCTGGGTAAACAGTAGCCTATATGTTATTTTGATATATCTATTACATAAAAATAAGTCGGGTTTTCCTTCCTGATGCTATTACTCCAGAACGCACGAACAGATTTTCACGGTTTTACATTCGTTGGAAAGGTCTCGGGCTCCGTGAGGTTTATAGGAAAGAAATTTCAAGAGAAAAGCAGGAAATCAGGGAAAATCATCTTTCACATACAGCGCTATCTGGTGGCGAAACGGAGTTCGCCGGGTTTTCTAGTAAGCTATAATTATTGCGAAGTCATCAAAATATGTCCAATCGTTTTTGTGTGAAAGAGCAAAAACCGTACATTCATTTTTAGAAATTTTATTTAGAATATTAGTTGGAAGTAGGATTTTTCTGGTTTGTAGAAATTGTGTTTTCTTTGCCATTCAAGTAGTATATTAACATGTTTAATACACAATTCTTTGTTATATTTCCATGTTGTTAAATAAATGTTTGCATAACAAAATGCATAATTTTATTTTATCAAAAAATGTTATTCCAAAGACTTCGTCTCTGAACAATCTAATTCTAGGAATTGTCTAATAAACAAAAGCCATTAACGGCATTCTACCTCGAACTTAAATACTCAGAAACTCGCTTTGCACGTTTATTGTATTAACTTAATAACAGCCGCACCCAGTTTCTGGTACCCTAGTACAGACAACAGCACATCAAGTTACTACAATCTATCAAATTTCTGCAATAGATTTTCAACCTTATCACAACGGAGGTAGGTTAATGTTTGATTGGTAGAATTTGACAGATTCGTATACGTTGACCTGCTGTTGTCTGTACATAGCATTCTTTTGTAAAGTTGTTTGTGTGCAGTTTGCACTGTTTTTTGTACACCGAGCAAATAAATATTAGATTTTTTGACTTCAAAGAAAGAAAGATTCAAGAAGAATAAAAAGATATGGCTGAATTCTTAAACATAAAATTGACCGTTATTTCGTATTTACAGAATAAACATAAACAGGTAACCTAAATACGATCTTCCCAAGATAAACTTAGCTAATAAACTTTCTATATCAAAAGATGGCCGAGTAATACCTGCCTAACTTTCCTAAGTTCCACCCTTCTTTCACGTTCAACGTTGTAGTTAGCACCCTTCACGGGTCGGCTGTCTTACGGATTAAGAACTCAGTCGTGCTGTATCATTCATTCATTCGTTCATTACGGGTGGGGTAATGAAAACAATGGATTGTTTGACTTTCAGTTCTATTGTAAACAATTTTGCAATTTGTTTACGGAAGGCTTACCGACCTTGCTTAGAAGGGAGCTTGGAAACGATAAAATTTGCGTAAAAGGTTTGTTATCATAATAAGAAAATATCCAAAATTCACAGTTTCTGTTATTCTTGTTTCCTTGTCTTAGATCTTCGGTAGATATCGTTTTCATTCTTATTGTCTACGTAGGCTGGAAAGTATGTTTTTATAATGTAAACTTTTGAGCAACTATAGAGGTAATGTGTTTGAACATAATATGAGATTTATGTGTTTGAACGCACCCACAACACAAACGTAATTGCTAAAGGTTTTTTATGAGCTAATAAATAAGATAGTAAGGTAATATATTGCCAATCAATTACCAGGTATAAATCTTGAAAGATTGCATTAAAAACAAAAGTTAGGGCCCATGTACAGACGACAGCACATCAAGCTACCACAATCTGTCAAATTTCTGCATTTGATTTTCAACCTTATCACAATGGATACCTCCGTAACGTTTGATTGGTAAAATTTGACAGATTCGTATACGTTGATCTGCTGTTGTCTGTACTTACACGGTTCTATTTCAAAGCAATCTCTAGGGATATTTTCCCTGATGAGACCTCAGTTTGACGTAGTGGTTAAGGTACTAGCTCAAGTATGAGTTTAATTAAAATTCAAGCAAGTACTTATGCAAAATTTCTATGTTGTGTGTACTTTCTAAGTATACCTTGGACATCAATGACTGATTAAAGGTGAAGGAAAACATCTAGAGAAAACCTGGACCAAACGTGGTGATTAACTCTCAATTCTTCTCTGTATGAGAGGAGGCCTGTTCAAGGAAGTGGGACGATAAAAAGGCTGATGATAAGACAGTTTGGTATTACGTTTTTGTAATACGTATCATACTATATTTTATGACTAGCAAATGTCGTGTGTATGTACATAGCTTAATTCTGCAGTAGCTCATAGCTATCTTTGTACGATAATTGGTCCTTTGAAAACGCCTTGAAAGGAAAGCAATTTAACATGTAAACGCATATTAAGATCAAAGGGTGTCTATATTAAGGCATGGAGAACAGTTAGATTAAAATATCGTTAGTTATCTCATGTAATTTCCCGTTTATCGTGAATGTCACTGAAAATGTATGAACTCATTTGAAGATTTTATCGCATGTTGACTTACCTACTGCTGACTATTTGTTTCTGTATCAATCATCTTCTTTTTAATTGAATGAAATTCAGAAGATCCAGAGATTGTATTACCAGGATTAAATCACAAGTTTAAACTTTTTTATAATATTACTAGCTGTTTCACGCGGTTTCATTCGGGAAATTTATTCGTGTACCTCGCCTGTTTTAGTCGGGTATAGTATAGCTTTCCAACAAGTGAAAATATTTTTCAAATTGGTTCAGTAGTTTGGAACCTAATAAAACAAGTTTTCTCTTTATTACATAAGTATAGATTTGTAAGCGCTTAAATAGTATATTTTGCTATGGCCAACTATCCGAACTATCCCTCCCGGGGACACTGGATGAAGTTGATTGCATATGTTACACTATGCTAATGCTGTCACTAACTTTAAAATTAGATTAGCAGTTGCGTTGAGTTACATACATTTGCAGGAGAGGGACTTATTTCTATATAATAAAGTGCTAGTGGTAGATAGTATATTGATCTTTATTACACTACTAGCTTATGCCAGCGACAATGGGTCGTCATAATCAAAGATCTTTCCCTTTACTGCTCTGCTCCTATTGATGGTAGCGTGATGAAAATAATACTATAACCAGTTCAGGAGTATGAATTGTACCAAGGTTCGTTAAAATCCGTCGAGTGGTTTTTGTTTCTAGGTATAACGGTTATGCAGACAAACAGACAGACGGACAAAAAATCTACTGATTGCATTTTACTGGTATCATTATCGATCCCTTATCACCTCCTGATAATTATTTTGGAAATATATTTCATGTACAGAATTGACCTCTCTACAGATTTATTATAAGTAATAGAAGATTAAAAGTGAGAATGTTTCTGAGGGTGTGTGTATGTTTGTTATAACTTCAGTAGTTAATGGCTGAATAGATTTGATGAGTATAAGTAGTATACTTTTACCCTTTTGGGGTAGTTCCTTGGGTACGCGACTGAAACCGCGGGTGGCAGCTAGTGAATCCAAGTCTCTCACAATTTAAACATCTGTTAAACTCACATGTTAATAGACCAAGTCAAAAGTTAAACTAGAAATAGTTCGCGTGCTACCAGAGCGTCATAAATCCTTGCAGTTAGCTGTATTTGAATTGCATCACGTATTATGCAAAGATAAACGGAACAAAAATGTGGACACATTCGTGTGACAGACATTCAAGAGATATACTTATTTGAATACTGAAACCGATGTTAAGAATTTAAGATATTGCATAGCCTTTCTTATATTATTCTCCTTTTTTTATTCATTTACATATTTTTTTGGGTTCGCATCTAAAGGGTAAAACGAGACAATATAGACTTTGTTGTTTGTCTGTCACCGGGCTGTATCTCGTGAACCATGATAGCTATATACCTGAAAATTTCATAAAATAAAATAATTTAATAAAATAAAATAAGAATTTAATTGGGCTCCTACATTTCTACATAATTAAGTGTTTTTTCTAAACGATATTTGAGCACGCGACTCTAGTTCTATCCGTGAGTTGAAAGAAATAGCTTAAGTCATGTCCTTCATCGATGAAAAAGAAATGGTAGAAAATAATATATTTTAAAAATAAATCTGTCAACCTGTAAAATCTTCTCTGCAAATCGCATTATAATTTTCCTGCGTATAATTTAGTTACGTTTCGAAGGAAATAATTTTTGAATTTGCTAAGAGGGGCGGTTTCTTGAAACTAGAGCAGTGTACGCCTGAGGCTTTTTTCATATTACATTATATTTGTTATACCAACACTCTTAAATGCATTACAATATTAGTATAAATAGATAACCAAAAGTATTATTAAGTTCAAATAAATAAATAGTTTAAAAATCTATACCTACTTGGAAAACACGCTTTTATAAATACACGTAAAAATCGTTACAAAATTTTTCTTATAAGTCAAAACATCTATGAAACAATGTTCCATCATCAAGTTTCATTTCAAATATTCCGACTCCATTATCAGATCAGTTCAATAGTGTCATCAGAACTGCATACAGCTGCCAAATCCACTAATGGAAGATGGTTAAATCAGTTACCTTAATACATAGTTAAATACAGATACACAAAGTAAAAATGCGTGTTCCTTTTTCTGAAATTGGTTTTTGGTAAATTTTTCGTAATATTATTATCACAGTGCAAGTCGTAGCTCTCTTTCAAACTTATGCATGCAATTTATTTGATCTCAGAATAAGAGGATATTAGGTACTAGGATATCATATTAACACAGAAACTTTTATATAATTAAGTCTATCTATCAATGTAGGTACTACGCAAAGAATTGATGGATGCCCAAAGGGAATGAAAAAGGTTTATAGGCTGTATTTCACCAGAATGGCTGTGTTTGCCAGCTCGTCCACGATAACAGCACTTTTAGAGTTGGATCTAGAGTGTGTACACAATGGTCCATGTTGGTGCTTCCGATGGCCTTTCATCCGTGTAGGTAGGTCAATTTTTTGACCTAATTAATGCCTAATTAATAATTATATAAAATATTTTTTGCCTAATTAAGACACAGGGCCTGTTCACGATGAAGTTCTAGACAGCTGTTTGAGAGATAATGCAAAAAAAAAACAAAAATACATTTCTATGGCATTATCTGTCACATAGTTATCTATTTTCTCAGAGTTAAAAAATAAACAAAAACAATCTTATTTGTTACTTATCTCACAGGTATCGTGCGTGACTATTTTATCCAACAGATACGAGTGTCAAGCTTTCAAATCCAGGACGAAACGGTTCCCATCAGAAACATATCGGATTCCAGTAGCGAACACAAATTGTATCGTGTTTTATCGTATCACGCGATCGCCGACGTGCGTTATTGGCTGAGCTCACATCTACGTGGTTTATGATATCCTAGTATTTCTATCAGATTTGGATCCGTGCGATTATTTTTTTTTAATGATTTTTGAAAGATCATAATTATTTTTTAAAAGACTTTTAACTTTTTGTCAGCACAGAATATTGCGTTTCTTCACAGAAATCAATTCTAGGTATCATATAGGAAGCATATAGGTATAGGTAAATAGGCTAATAGGGGGTGAGGACTTGTGCCCGGAATTTTGTTTCAGAACGACATAGAGTGTCGAGAACAAGTTAGGAAAAACAAAATAGCGTCAAAATTTTAAGCTTAAGACAAGAACTAATTCACTCATGAAGTCCTGGTATTTGTTACCGTATTTCACCTTAGTTTGCTGTTGCGAGTCCAAGTGACTAATGTAATGTAAGTTTTAAACTAGGAACACACCGCTCAATGGGAGGTCTCTTCTACTCCGTAAATTCACAAGAACTTGTGAATTAAATTGTGTGAAATGAATTAGGTACGTGTTGTCTTTTCGTGCTAGCATTCGCTAATGAAAAAATGGTGTCGATACAAGTACCGACGGTAAAAGCACATCAACGTACCACAAACTATCAAATTTCTTCAATAGTATTTCAAACTTATCACAGTAGTGGAAGGTTATTGTTCGATTGGTAAAATTTGACAGATTCGGGAAAGTTGACCTGCTATCGTCTGTCCAAGGTTTTATAACTTACATCCACTTCTTGCACTTATGTGATCATTCTTAGTAAATTCCAACTAAACATACATTTTGCGTTACTTTTCCCATGTACAGATATAGTACACTATTATCTGTATAAAAATAACCACATTAAATCATAGTTATATTTAGAACATCGTTCCAAAAAAGCAATATATGAAAAGCGAGCTTACGTAGCAGTGCGCTCAAGCGCATCATTCAATCCGACAGCCGTATTGCGGCCGTGTCAGGCAATCCGGCGCGCCGACGACTGCTGTGCCGTGGAGCCGGCTAACCACCGGCACACCGACTTAGTCTCACCTTAAAGTGGTTGCAGCTGAGAATTCCTGGAGTACATACTTGTCTTTGGGGTTAATTGAATCTGTTTGCCTATACTAGGTTTGAGTTTTAAGTTAATTTCAGAAGTATATTTTATTAATTAAAACATAAACAGCTCTTCCGTTTAGGTAAATGATTAAATATTATGCACTTATTTTTGGATTATAAGCCCTCGAGGATGAACCTGCTTAGATTATTTGGAATATTAAGAAATGAATACGTGTCTAAAAACGGAATTAAAAAGTCAATCTGACTGGCTAATCATTTTCATTTTTTATCCAAGCACGAAATTATTATTGTGTAGCTTCAGAATACAGAAATATACTTCACAATATCTCGAATACTATGTATATGGCAGTAGTCGAAGGCACTTTCCTATACCGTTCCCCAATCTAGAAGGTCGAGCTTGATCACAATCTTAAGCCTAAAAACACAGTTCCCTTGTTCGGAAGATTGAATCCCCCACTCTTGGGCCATAAAGGGGGCTTAATTAAGCCTTCGGAACGACCTGAGGGGGAAGGTCCCGCACTAAATCAGCCACTGATATAAAAATTGAGAATGTTCCTCTTTCTTACTATCAAGTTTATCTGAGTTCTAATAAAGAAGAATGTACAAGATTTTTGCTAAATTAATAGTTGTAGAAGTTCGCATTTTCCAGTGTTTCCATTGTAGCGGGGTTTGTCTCGTTATAAAAGGACAGAGAATTTGGGGATGCCCATTTATTTTCTTTTGTTGTTAAAATATTAGACAGAAAGAAACGTTCAAAAAATACTTCTTTAAATGAAAGCCAGACATATTTTGGTGTTAATTCAGTGATACCGTAAGTAATACTTATTTTCCAGCTTTAAAATCCTGAGCTATTTAAATACTAGGACCTCATAAAGAATAAGAACTGTCTGAGTAGCCAAAGGAATAGTATCTTATTGTTCCCTCAACTCCGCATTATTTCCGCGGCCCATATATTTCTTTGTCGCGATTAGAATTTGTTTCGCTAAAGTTATTTTTTACTGTCGTCTTTTGGTTTTTGAACTCGGAACAAAGGCGTTATAATTTTGTTTGTTGCTTAACTTTGTTTAAGGCAGCCAAAGGTTATCTCAACATTAAAATTATATTATGCGATAAAGTTTGACATTTCTTTTTAATGTTATACAATTTATAGCTTTTTGTGATTTCGGGAGGTTCACTTTTAATAAGACCATGTTAACTTGCGATTCATATTAGCTATGTGTATAGCCTTGTATTGCCTCTCTGTTATTCAAATATTCTGATAAAAGCCTGTAAGTTATCATTATAACTTTAATATTACAGCCTTTGTTCCCCCATTTTCAATAACTATTGTTAATTAACGATACTAAATATTGACCGATAAACACGAATACCCCGTTACGCGGTATGAACTTTACAATAAAATTCATTAAATTAATTCAATCATGCAGTTTAAAAATAATAAGTTTAATTCGTAATCACTGATGGTGATTGTGTATGTGTATTTGTGTGACAATGTACTCATAAACCGCGTTACACGTTTTGTTTATGCCTGTTTTACAACCTACAATTTATTTTAGGTTTTCACAAGCCACAGAGTGAACATAACAGTGGCATAAATTATAAACTTTATTTTCTAAATGTTTGAGAAGTAAGCAGTTCAATAATGTGTTGATTTTCACTCTATTTCAAAAATGAACGAGACACATATTTAGTACATTCTATTGTAGTTCATATTTTGGTGGATATAGAAGAGTTTCCTAAGCTTAGATTTTGATAAGATATAATATGTGGGGTGTGACTGAAAACGCCAATATTCTTTAACTTATGGACTCTGCTACAGTTTTTGCTGAGCATGATTTCGGTTCGCAACTAGTTTCCGAGTGCTAACAGTTAAAAGAACCTCATACTTACGACAATCTTTTACCGCTCAGAAGAAAGAACCTAGCGTATACGCGCGACAAAATCCACAACTGTGAAATCTGTTATTCTCTAAAATAGATTTACTTAGCAGTTGACAGAACCGACTTAACATAAGCATTACTCAACTCAGTTTCCTGGAACATTATCAGATACAAGCTTCGAAGAAAAATAGTCTTCCTCGCGATGCAAGAACATAAATAAAAACGACATTAGTATTCCCGCGGGGAAAGGATCAAGTTATATTCAGGTGAAGTTTCGCTCTAATGAGCTCTCTATGTACACGTATGTTTGTTTATAAGACTTGGTTTGAAGCTGTGTTTCAATTATGTTTTGATAAATAAAATTCAATCTAATATTATCAACGTGAAAGTTTATAACATATGATTGAATTATATAATAAAATATTCATTCAGAAACTACTGAACACATTTCGAAGAAACTTTATCCTTATCATCGCCTTTTTTTTCATCCCACTGCTGGACACAGGCATTCTCTCACACAGAGAAGGATTGAGCATCAATCACCACGCTTGCTCAATGCGGGTTGGTGATTTCAGACTTTATAGTCCAAGTTTCCGATTTCCTTCACGTTTAATCTGTCATTGGTGTTCAAGTTATAATTAGAAAGTACATACACAAAAAAACAGCTACTTACTTTTACATACTTGTGCGCTGGATGTGCTGTCACATCAAGCTACCACAACCTGTCAAATATCTTCAATAGATTTTCAACCTTGCCACAATAGTGGAAGATTAATGTTTAATTGGTAAAATTTGTCAAATTCAGATAGATTGACTTGCTGTCTGTACAGACGACAGCAGTTCAACGTAAAACGAATCTGTCAAATTTTACCAGTCAAACATGAACCTATCGCCATTGTGCCAAGGTTGAAAATCGATTGCAGAAATGACAGATTGTGGTAACTGTGCTGTCGTCTGTACATAATTGTAAGAATTCAGCTTGTCCTACTGCATATTTTTACACTGTGCGATCATAACGTTTGTAGGACTGGATCATTCGTTTTATTTAAAATGTTTATCAAGTCCTTGATATAAACTGTCCTATAGGTAATCCCGGAACGAATTTACGATGCCCTCAAAATAACTTGATCTTGTTTTATTAACGGACTAGCCGTTTTCCCGCGGTTTCACTCGCGTCCCGTGGGAATTACTGCCCGTACCCGGATAAAATATAGCCTATGTCACTCGTGAATAATGTAGCTTTCGAATGGTGAAAGAATTTTTAAAATCGGTCCAGTAGTTTTTGAGCCTATTCATTACAACCAAACAAACAAACTTTATTTAGTATAAGCCGTTTCCGCGCGGTTTCAACTCGGCATCCGTGGGGAATTACTGCCCCGTACCCAGATAAAATATAGCAATATGTTACTCGTGGATAATGTAGCTTTCGAATGGTGAAAGAATTTTAAAAAATCGGTCCAGTAGTTTTTGAGCCTATTCATTACAACCAAACAACAACAAACAAACAAACAAAGTTTCCTCTTTATAATATTAGTATAAGATAGATAAACCCTGCTGTCTCATTCAGACCTTTTAGGCTCCTTTTCAAATAAATTGTTACAGCCCGACTGTCGAAAAGGGTTGTTTTTTATGAGTTTTTGTTCATCTCTTAAATTAGCGCTATCTTAAATTTCAATATAGACCGTACCGAATGCTAGCTATGCCTACATTGGCAGGCTAGAATACATTAGTAGGTACAGACAACAGCAGGTCAACGTATACGAATCTGTCAAATTGTACCAATCAAACATTAACCTACCTCCATTGTGATAAGGTTGAAAATCGATTGCAGAAATTGACGAGATTGTGGTAACCTGATGTGCTTGTTGTTGTACATAGCAAATAGTGAGACATTTTGCCAGTGCAATTTTATCCCCCTTTTATTGGATAAAAGTGCTACTTTAAAACCGATTAAATTATTCAATATTGTCTTCATAAAAAGTGCTTTATATATAAAATGCACTTACATAAATTAATTATAAAAAAATTACTATATTCACATTTTCAATAAAAAAGTAAGAAAACTAACACCTTGTCTGCTTTTAAAAGCCCAACATCGTTTTTAAAAAAATCTTTCGTTTCCATATTTTTCACCAAAGAAAATTCATTTAAGAAAATTGGTTGTGTATCTACGAAGTTGTAAAATTGAAGTGATGTAGTAAGTTTATCTTGTTTTTCTTTCTTAGAATAATAAATAAAAATTATTGATGCAAAAGATAATAACGGGGCTTTTGTGTTACCTTTTATATTGTAGTCGCTGAAATGTGAAATTTTAATGGTTATTAAAGTTTATAGAACATTAAGACGATAAAAACAAGTTACTTTCGAAAATATTTGAAGTTTTGTAAGCCATTAGTAAATTTTATGATCATTGAGGACTCACGGGCAATTAAGGACGGTGGTGACGTCCAATATTATACACGCAGACTTAATTATTCCACGTGTTACTTGCAACACTGCCTTGAACATCCACCTCCAAGAAACAAACATGATTCCATGATCGATAGTAAAACCGCGTCTAAGGACACCACTTGCCGATAATTGTCGCCGTGTATGGCTTCAGCCTAATCGTGTTAACGCCAGACTGCGTCTACAGGCCTCTAATTACGAACCATTCACCTAACGGCACTGCTATAGCCTGATAATCTGTTACATGGTGTTAGAGTTACAATTCTCTGCGTAATATGTGCTCCTGGTGATTGAGTGTGATTGCCTCTCTTGTTGATGGGCAGATTTCGTATTGGATTTGTTTTCGATACCTTCATTTAGGCTGGCCGCATACATACGTTTTCCGTATTCGTTTTCCGAATTCGCTTTCCCGTCTGAATGCATGGAATCAGTAGAAAATACATTATTTGAGCACACGTTCGCTTTTTTTTTCGAACGGAATAAATTCCTGATTCCATACATTCAGACGTCCGAATACGGAAAGCGAATTCGGAAAACGAATACGGAAAACGTATGTATGCGGCAGCCTTTAATAAAATGTCAACGTTAGGTTAGATTTTCAAAAAATAACCGATATATTATTGTTATTGCCAAATAACGCCTACGATATTAATGTTGGGAAAGAAGTTAATAAGCAACCACTTAAAAGAATAAATTCAATATATATAAAAAAAAGGCAAAAACATTTTTAGGTAAATAAGGAATTCTCAAATACATATAGATAAAAAAATGTGAGTCCTATCAGAAGTGATAGTAAAGTGAAAGTGTTTATGAGAGCAATACATATTCACACACATAATGTAGAAAGAGTAATAAAACAAAAAAATAACTAAGTAAATTCTGCACCAAAAACCTCCTGGCAGAAATCACGTTCGTTATACTACTAGGATTTCATATTCATAAAACAGATTGTTTGTTGTGTACGCCACAAGTTTGTTATTGTTGTATCGGGCCCTCGCTATCGGATTATGTTCAAGTTTTAGTTGAAGCCCGCACGTGTGGTGGTTTGTTCACTTTGATTTCATTTTGCAACTTTGCAGCTGTGGGATAGTAAATGGACATTGCGTTTTTCAATAGTAACGATGTAAGGGTTTTTATTTACTTCAACTGTCATCACTTCCTGATTTACAATGAATTACAATTATTTATTTATTATTTTTGTGTCCATGTATCTAACTTAAAGGGAAGTTAGTGTTCCAGAGAAAAAAATGTTTAGGGCAAATAAAATTCTATTTCTCAATCAATCGATTTGCTTTACAGCACCGGGAGCGCATAGCTAGCATAGTCGTGAATAGCTCGGTGGATTTTCTCTATTTCCAACGTCCCCTGAGATTGCCTCGACGACTGCACCGAACGCACGGAAATAGATTATTTGCTATTGAATTGAATTGACACTTGCTTCTCTCTTTGACCGTAAACAACGGGCCGAGTTTCTACTGCTCCTTAGACATTTCTGTTGACCTAGTACTTTAATTTTGACTTAGTGTGGATGAGGAGTCCTATTTTAGTGAATTGTTTTCACAAAGAAAGATTGGTTGAACAAAGGTCGACTATTTAACCTTTTTCCATATAGTTTCATTTCCTATCCTTCTTTATTTCCAATTTCATCATCTATAACGTGATCCCCATTTAATTTTCCATTAAAGTCTAGTTTGATTTGAAAGTTTCTTTCAGTAAACTTTTGAAATAAGTTTGAAAAAAAACTTTAAAATATTTTTACAATATTCCCAGAAAACAATGAATTGTAATATCCTGTAACTTTAAAGTTACAGGAATTAAAATTAAGTGAAAGCAAAGTAGCCCCGTATAGAATTTTTATTGCCTAACTATCGACGCATGTGAATGGGTTTAATTTACTGGAAAACATCCCCTTATTACGTGAAATAGTAAATCGTCTATACGTGAGGTAAACGACCCGCCCTGTAGGGTTCCGTAAAATAGGATTTTTAACTTGTTTTAGTATGGTTTTATACAATGTTAATAAAGCAAACGAGGTGTGGTGCCTCGAAGTGACAGTACACGATGTATACAGTTTCTACCTACGCTATGTATGTGCTTATCTTGTGTGTTATGGTACTCCTAGTACATTAATTAATATTTTACTACGTGAAAATGGAAGATTTATTGTTGATGAGGTGTTTTTCTCATCAAAAGCAAAAAAAGGATTTATGGTTCTTTTGTTGCTGTCTTGTACTTTTTATTTAAACCTTTATTTTTTTAAAAACGAATTTCTTGGAATTCGGGGTAGTGTACTTCTATTAATTTAGCCATGATTTATGGAAATAGAAATATCAGTCGTATCCGAAATAGTTTTGGAGAAAATTAAAAAAGTCGTTAACAACAACATGGCTGCAAAACGAATAAGTTTATATATTTTCCATACATGATACGCAAGACAACTCTGTGCTCGGTTAAATCTAAGTTCCTGTCATGTAACTTAATATGCATGCAACTATTCCGTGAAGTTACATTTAAGTAAATGTATGCTATTAATTAAACTTACACTAACTTTTTTTTTATATTTAATGCTTGATAAAATATATCGCTAAAATTAATTTAATAAAGTGTCTATGCCAGTAACAAAAAATATCAATGTAATTTTGACAAGTTTCTTTGGCTTAAGCATACGCTATCGGAATCACCAAAAGTAGGTAACGGATACTGAATATAAACACTCAGTACAAACCAAAAAAAGAAGTTAGTATTTGTTTTTTTACTTGTCAGGGAATATAAATATTTCCGAATTTCTTGCTAACAAAACCAAGTGTACCAATTGGGAACGTCTCTCAATTTGAATATCGGCAAAAAAAATCTCAAATATGATTAATGATACAAATAGTACTATTGTGTCATTTAATTTTGAGGTTTTAGACTTACGAGTTCTTTTACGCCAAATTTGTTTATAGTAAAAATAACATTATTAATTTTCCTTATTGGAATAGGAGCTAAACGTTAATTAAGTAACGAGATGAGATCTACTACAATGCCAAACATATTATATAAAAATTGTGCACACCCAGCGTTTAATAAAAGATTACTTTCTTTTCATTGAGTTCATATTCTACTTATTGATATAACTAGCCGTTTTCCCGCGCGGATTTTCACTCGCGTCCCGTGGGGAATGTACTGCCCGTACCCGATAAAATAAGCCTATGTCACTCGTGGATAATGTGCTTTCGAAATGGTGAAAGAATTTTTAAATCGGTTCCAGTAGTTTTGAGCCTATTCATTACAACCAAACAAACAAACAAACAAACAAACCAAACAAACAAACATAAGTTTTCCTCTTTATAATATTAGTATAGAACAGGCTTTGTTGTTCTTGTCTCTAACAAACGACTCGTATTTGGCAATTGGTCCTTTGGAAAATTTACCGTAAAGCAATTAACTTTTTTATGAGAGAAAACGATCCCCATTTTGGCATATATTTGGAGTTAGGTTTACCAATAACGAAGTCTCATCCAACATAAATACGGCGAAATAGACAGTTTCTTATGAAGCTGGTATATCTCATTTCACAACTTCATCAAACTAGAAACCAATATGTTCTTTTCACGTTGTCCTGTTTACTAAGGCGACATGGCTATCAAGAGCTATCTATATATCCATCCCTTATAAAGTGTGATGTAAGAATTCGCGGGCACGTCAGCGTTCGCACGATAAATTAAGAGAAGTTTCCGACTGGCCCATTACTCATCGCCCCATTCCGGCACATACTTCGTATCGGCGTTTAATTACTAAACTGATTAACTGAAGACCACTGGGAGTGGGATAAATTTATTAGAATTTAGGCTTAGATTGATTATTGAAGGATAATTTGTTTTAAAATATTTTGACCATTTAATTTGAACCAAGCTAACTGTAATGTATTAAATTCCGTAAAAAAGTAAAAAACCCTGAGAGAAGAGCAGATTTTTATTTCATCTGCACACATTAATTTTTTTTAGCTATGCAGTTCCAGTCTTATTAATTTGAAGCTTTAATAAAGCAAACATAAGCTATCTATTCTGACAAACAGAAATTAAATTAAAAGACGCCTTCTTAAAAAAATAAAATAAAAAGCGGGAAATCACAGTAATTCCGTTCGTTCATAAAGCTGATTAGACGGGAAATGGGCTGCCAAGCTGTGAGCGCTGCTCATATAAATAGACTAGGCGATTCCCCAAGTAGTATATTGAATGTAACCCTGATACGTTTATGCAATCCGGTATAAACACTGGATTGATACAAGTTTTTTTGAACCAAATAACATTTGGCAAAAATTATTGAGTTTTATTAAAGGATCATCAGTTAAAATAATGTTATTTTTAATTTAGTTAAATTAGGTTTAGTATTTTAGCATGTCAACCAAAACAACACTACTGTCATATTTAGCTCGAATTGATTCAATTAAATAAACCACAATGACATCTTCTATTGATATATAAAATGAATCGCTAATGTGTAAGTCGCGGCAAAAAGCTAGTTTTGAATAAAATCAAAATTGTTATGTTAAACATTTATCAAATGAAATAACCAGATTATCGTGGTAGCTATTATAATTTCTGGAAATAAATATTATCCAACAATAAATTCCTCTATCATATTCATATAGGACCAAAATATTTTTTATTGCGTTTTATTAATTAGCATTAAAATCACTTCAAAGGTTTCGATTATGAATTGGATAATAAAATTATTATTGTTTACCCTATATTTGACCGCTGGCCAGCGATGTTTGTTAGGCGAAAATTGTAAATTTTTCCACAAAAAAATATTCAAACATTTTTTAATGATGCCTGTAGCCGTTAATTTTTTTCATTTTTATGTTACCAAAAAATGTTTTTTTTGTAAGCAATTAACCACCTAAATTAATTTATTTAAAGAAAATATATCACGAAATTTACAAAAAAAAAACTACAGGATATCTTAACGGCTAAATAATTAGTGTGGTAATAAAGATAAAAAAAACTTACATAAAAGAACTTTGAAAGAAAGTCGTGGTGGCCTAAGTGGGTAAAGCAACACCTTCTCAAGTATGAGTGTTGTGGGTTTTGATTCCAGTCAGGCAAGTACCAATGCCACTTTCTAAGTTTGTATGTACTTTCTAAGTATATCTTAGACACCAATGGCTTGGATAAAACGGCGAGGAAAAATATCTTGAGGAAAACCCTGGACTCTAAATCTGAAATTCACCAACCGCACTGGAGCAAGCGTGGTGATTGACGCTCAATTCCTTCTCCGTGTGAGAGCAGGCTGTGTCCAGCAGGGACTATGAAAAGGTATTAAAAAAAAGAACTTATATTTTTTTACCTTACAAAAAAAACATACCTATTTGTTGGCTGTTACAAAATGGGCGTAACAATCAGTGAGCTTCATCACCTGGTAAATTCGTATATGTAGATACAATTCAGTTCGTTTACGCTATGCTTTAAAAATCAAGGTTCTGTGCGTTT
>NWSH02000085.1:8168972-8181057 GCA_002382865.2 Heliothis virescens
CATTATCTCATTTACGCAAAAACAAATTCCTCAGCTTTTCAATACTGATGATCACTAATATCAATCTAATTGACAGGTGTTAACATACATCGATATTGGTGATTGAAATCCCGATATGATATCGATAGTGTCCCACACTGCTTGCTCGAAGCTAGTGTAATTCGAGGTCCGCTCTCCAGGGAGGGCAATCGCGGACGTAACTGATTGTCGACCAATGGAAATTACTGACACTTTTATTTCTGGCCGATTTTATTGTTTCACAATGTAGTGGTCTAGATTTATTTTTAAAGCTAAGTATATTGAATTCGGTTTTGATGCCGTTTGAGGAAACTGTAAATTGCTTTTCTTACTTATCTCAGCCTTGGAAGAGGCCATGGTATTATCGGAATTTATACAAGCACCCCCAGGTGGACGAATGCTGCTGAGTACTTCACATAAGCTTTGCAAATACGCACACTCACACACACATGACGAATATAAAATAGAATAATTATGTAATAGGTTATTGTACAACTCTTCAACCTCTTAAGCTGTGCCTATAAGGGTCCATATTTGATTCTATATATAAAATGTACCTACCACATCTGGACCGCTAATAAAGAATTGAGTATTGAGTATAAGTTGCGCAAGTCGAGGGTACAACTCGTTACAACAAAGAAAATATAAGCGCCTTATATAAGGAATGAACGTTAATCTTTCTAAAGGTTCCATATTCTAAACGGGAGTGATACGGAATATCGAATGACGTTATATCGATGGTCGCTATATCGAAAAAAAAATGAGTGGTACGCCTATCTCGAAAGCTCATTATGTCGAAAACCGGTATATATCGACTGACGCTATCGCGAACAACGGTATCTCGAAAAACTGTTTGAATGGTACGCTATTTCGAAAGTGTCCTCTGTCAAATCTCGATTTGTCCGGCGATACCCTATCATTGTATGCATTGGGAAACCAAAACAATGAGTAGTAAAGGTAAAATCAACTTTTAATTAAAGTATAAAATAAATCAACAAAACAAAATTTGTATGTGGTACAAATATAAAAACTTTTTCATATTCATTACGAAATTAAAGATTCAATGAACTTAATATAGATTAGTATTAAAAGCTATACTTTTTATGAATCATTAATGGACACTGTTGTTTTTTTTTTTAAATTACTGCGATGGCGTTTTCTTTCCTTTTATTTCGCGGCGGCGCGGCGTCTGTGGGATGTTAGCCAAAACTCTTCAATTTTGTGAGTTGTTGTTTTTGTTCATCAGTGAGCTTTTGAATACAGCCATACAACCCGATTTTCACACTCGACAAACCGCCAATAAAAATGTATAGGAATCCGTAAAATTAATAAACTTGTTCAACAAAAATTGTAGATAGAACCTAATAAAGTATTCTGTGGTTTATGAAACTAAAAATTATTTCGAGTCAACCCTCGATAGCTTTTATTATTTATTTATCACATTATAAATCCTAAGAACTTCCACCCGCAGCTTCCGTCCGCTGGATTTTCGGACTTCGCCGCTCATTACTTCTAGCGACATATATCAAAAACTATTAATTTGATTGATATACTTAGTGTAAAAGGCAATTTTAATGTGCGTTATTGTCTAGGTATATGACTATACATATTTATTTGATAAGGATTAACACTGAACTAAAGGAAACTAATTTTATACTTATATTCTAGTATAGACAACTCTCGATTCCCAAATGCAATACAAAGATAAGGCATCCCCGGACAAATCCAGATTTGAATCGCTATATTATAATAATAAACTTATTTCTCGGGATGTTATTCGTCATTGCCATTCGCAAATCGCAACAGTGTATATCTATACGAACACTTTCGAAATAGCGTACCATTCAAACAGTTTTTCGAGATACCGTTGTTCGCGATAGCGTCAGTCGATATACCGGTTTTCGACATAATGAGCTTTCGAGATAGCGTACCACTCATATTTTTTTTCGATATAGCGACCATCGATATAACGTCATTCGATTATCCGTATCACTCCCATTCTAAACATGGGGGTATAAACACTAAAACTATAAGCTAAAAATAAAGTAACTGTTTCTGTCTCTGGGACCCTAACCACCGGTACCTTGGACCCTGTGCCCGATATCGGTGGCCACCTGTTTTTTATATTTTTAAATGTTTTTATATTCTTTCTTTTTTATAATTATATTTAAAAATGTAAAAAATATGTTTGCAAATAAATAAATGGAAGTAACTAACACAAATAGCTATAAAAAATATTGCATGTACAGACGACAGCACATCAAGTTACCACAATCTGTCAAATTTCTGCAATCAATTTTCAACCTTATCGCAATGGGGGTAGGATAAAGTTTGACTGGTAAAATTTGACAGATTCGTATACGTTGACCTGCTGTCGTCTGTACCTACGAGTAAGTTCGTAAGTTTAAACGTTGGTCTCAAGTACGTGCAGTTCAGGATGCTGACGTAGTCTCCAGCGCTGCACAAAATTACCTCGGCGACACTGTTGACACACAGTTTGAGAAAATGCTCTACTTTGTACACACGGGAGGAATGCTAGACAATTTTGGAGACAGACACAATTTTGTAAGTTAATTGTCTCCGCAGACTGTAGGATAAACTGTAGGGTAGTTTTGTTGTTAGAATCTAGGCTGATAGTTTATTCATATACATGTGGTAGTCATATTATATCAAAAAAATAGCACCTAGCGTATTTTGTAGGTGTCGGTACTTGATCGTGCGTCGGTACTTTTCAATTAGACGAATGTACTTCGTACCCGAATCTATCAAATTTACCAATCGAACATCAACCTTCTACTTTTGCGATGAAGTTGAAAATCTGTTGTCGAAATTTGCCAGGTTGTGGAAGGTTGATTTTGCGGGCTTAGGTACTTCATTTTAGGTATGTAATGTGCAAAATAACTATTAAGTACACTTACTACTTTCCTACAACATTCATTTAAGACTAAATTCCTACCATTCCATTAACAGAGATCAACTTGTAACAACTGAACCGTGGGAATAGGGCGTTACATCTTTATCAGTTTATAAGGGTTCCGTATACGTGACAGCCCGTTGGAGGAACCCATGTGCTGTGGGAGTAAAGAACTGCCAATAAGAAAATTAAATTTAATTTGAGTTCGGTATGATAGGACGACAATATTGATAGCTAAATAAGTGTAGGCTGTATCATTATCGTAATACTTAAGATGTTATACGCCCACATAGCATCAATGTCAATATCTATTTCAAACAACGTTGACGTGTCATTGAAGACGCTAATATAAAGCTGGTTTTAGAGTCACACTGACAGCTAAGCGATACTCAAGAAACATTCTTAGGCCCGTATTACAGAAGGATGCTCAAGCACTGATCGCTATTTAAATCTAGTTTTGAGTTGAGATTTTATTTTAGAACGTTCCTCAAGCATTGATTTGTTAATGACAGTTCAGCCGAGTGTAGTTTTATTATCAGCTTATTCTAGATCGTTACTCAGTTGTTGATCGGACTTTAAGTAGAGATTTGATCTCTAATCACGCAAGTGTGGTCGACAGCGCGCTTGAGCAGAGATTATCTGTCATTAACCTATCTAACTCTGGATTTGCTTACTAGAAATAGGAATTTGACATTACTTGTATGGGGCTAATGTCAAAATTCTATCACTAGTAAGCAAATCCAGAGATAGATAGAATATTGATTTCCGCAGTTAACGAACATCCATAGAAATAATTTGCCCGAATATGTATTGTTTTCTGTGGACATTTTGTGACAAGATGTCATCCTCATGGATTATAATCGCAGAAGTGACACAACGTTTTCGCTCGTATTATACCTACATGAAGAATAATTAATTACATTATTATTCTTTATATTCCAAAATGTATTTATGTGAATAGAGATCTTCTATTTATATATAAGTGAATCTTAAATCGTGTAATACATTAAAACAAAGACATTATTTTAAGGAATTTTTAATTAAATACCATTTACAATATTTCCTTTTACTTTATAAAATAAAATTGATGAACAATTAATGTTCTAAACTGTTCATATACATATAAAATTATTCTTATATGTATACAGCTTAAATCTAATACAGGGCATCAAAAAATTAATCCTCATCGCTGTCACTCGGTAATGTACCCAAAAGGCTGGCAGCATTGTCACGTTGAATGGCAATGCTTAACCGCTGTACGAAATGATATCCAGCACTTTGGTCACGGGAAGTGTCAACCAAGCGCTTGGATATATCCTTGGCAAGAAGATGAGTGCTCGGACCCCTAACTTGGTCTAACGATCTTGGGGAAGCCTGACGATTTTCTGCATCATATTGCAAAACATTACTGCAAGGAACCGCTGTCTTCTTAAGGTAATCAGGTTTGAAACGAACAGAACAGACATATGAATTTTTGGTAGGCAGCCACGTGTCTTCGGATCTATCTTTTTGAAGAACTTTAACCCATAGTTCTCTTTTCGGATGCCCAGGGTGAACAAACCTGAAAATTAATATTTTACCTACTACATGTTTTATGGCACCTCTGTTTCTGCATGTTTTTCTTAATCTATGATTGTCAGATGGCGGCTAGTACAAATAAATAAATATTTGTAATATTGAATTACTATATAAAGTATGAAAATAAAAGCTATTCAATATCATGAATTCGATGTCCTTGTTTGTTTACGTTTTTATGTGACAGCTTATTTTACTGCCACAGATACAGATATTTGAGTTTCATTCCGTTCTACGAACGCGTTGTGGTTGCTGTATTTTTTAAGGTATTTTTATACGATACGACTACGAGAGATTGTCATTCACCTTCAGGATATTTATTTCCCAAATAGTTATTTGTTTATTGAATTCGCTTTGTACATATTTATAATTTTTTTTCAATAATTTCACACTAAAGTATATTTAAATGCTTCGTAGATCGGAGCAGAATAGACAAAATAATTAAAATGTAAACGAAAACAGACTGATGCATAGACAATAAAAATTCTTCGCTTGAGGCTCGATTTAATTCTCGATTCAGCTGAGTGTAGTTTGATTACCGTTCTGGAATAAGACCAATGCTCGAGTGATGAATCTATCCTTAAACTATGATTGGGTGATTTAAGATCAAACTCGACTTGAGCATCCTTCTGTAATACGGGCCTTAGAGTTTCATATATTTTCGGTTGTCGATGTTGACAGTCAGCGCGCGACCAGCGTGACTCTAAAACCAGCCTAAGCTAGAGTGAGATCAGTTTGAAGATAGCTTAGGTATAGCTGTTATAAGAAATCCTTCTTAAATTGACATAAAGTAATAGATGATCCCTAAAACGATTGAAAAAACGTTAGTGTAATTACTGACTCATAAGAAGGAGCATGGTTCATCCCTAGTATACTATCGCATTTTGTCATGCTCACACCGAATAAATGACTTTTGCAAAAACTCTTCTTTTACGCAATTGGTTAACATTATGTGTTAAAAAGACTGAAGACTGAAAGCCGAAAAATTAAAGCCAAAATTAACAATCTTTATTAACCCTTTTGAAAGTTATTTTATGCCGACGAATTGAAAAATTGTTTCCTCACTGACGTAGAAACGTTGAAGGCGTAATTTTCTGAGGTCGAGAGCTTGACTGACCGTAACGAGGCTAATTACCAACAATTAACTTCGGGAACTTCATTATTTTACAGTCTTGAATTTTTTTCTTCAGAAATGCGGAACGCTAATGAAGTAACATGATTTTTTATTCGAATAAAATCTTAAGTTTCGTAAATAATTACCTAATACCCAAGTTTTGCAAACACTCGTTGGTTTAGTTGTCGCATAGCCGACTGTTGTGCACGAGGTCTAGAGTTCGATTCCCGGGTCGGGCCGAAATTGCTTTGTGGGTTTTAGAAACTTTCACAAAGCAGCTTGGAGTTGGAAGTTGGTGATTGATACACCCATTATTGTGTCTTAATACGAGTAAGTATTAAAATCGGTTCAACGATTCGGCCGTTTTAGGGTGAAAGCGCATTAGAAAGACTGAGTTTCTTTCGTCGTTTTGTTAATGGACAGTGACCTACCGTACGTATTATATAAGATGGATGGATGAGTAGATAGGTTCCTGTAACAGAATATGTCTTCCCGTATAGATGGCATTGTCGGAGCACTCATAACTCTTGACCTGATTTGTGTCGGCGATGTAACGCCTAAGTAATGAAATGTCTGGCCTGAACATTGCCTAACTTGCTAAGCATAGTTCGGCAACTAAGTAATTTTTTTGTAAAACTTTTCTTCATTTATTTTCTTTTTGCAAGGTTTGATATGGTATAAAACAGTTGTAGTTGTACTGATTCACAAAATATTCCAAAGTGAGTCTAGAATATTTTTTATCTTTCTGAAAAGTTATTCTTGTGATTTCTATTCATTGGCTTTTTCTTCCTACAAATATTTTACAGCACCTCTTAATTCACATCTCCGTGCGAAAGTACCAGGAATTCATACGCGAGAAGAGCTCTCAAGACGGTGCTCAGGGAACAACTGAAGGATGCAATTATAGAGCTCGCAGAAAACAAAGAGATGCTACGGCATGTGTAGCTTGTCATGTTGCCAGAAAACAGTACCAGGCGAGCACAATTTATGAGAGCTAATTCTTAAATACTTGGAAGGTGTTGGAGATTTTGTAACTTACACTCTCTATTGCAACTGCAATTTAAAGAAATGAGCCAGAGTTTTCTTACATTGTATTTCATTGCTAGATAGTAGGATAACATAAAAGAGTATTTTTATATAACACAAAGGACACATCTACTAACCACCGTGATAAAATTTAAGAAGTACGTAAGTAAATAATATGCGCGGCTATAAACTTTTTTCATCGAGATCAAAATATAACGCGAGTTTGTGAAATGTTTTATCGATACACGTATACGACATATGATGTTTACGTTTTTACGGTTCGCACTTAATCGTATGTGGGGAAGTTTGATTGCAGTCACTCACAACTTTTTCCCCCAAATGTGGGAAGTTTGGCGGAACAGTGGGAACATTTATCAATGTTCCCGCGCTTCTCCGATCTTTTTTGAAGGCGTTTGTAGAGAAATGTAGGGGTAATTTGTATAGTGAATTGGGCTGTATCCTAACTTTTAATTAGAAGAGAATGCGAGTTTGTTTCTTTGTTACGATAGATTGTTTTCCCGTGCATCGGAGAGCAAGTTAATGTCGGTCCTGCGCCTAATCTCTCTCCAGTCGTGTCGGATTGCCGTCCCATCGGGTAATGAGAGTGAGGGAATAGGGACTGCACCTGTGTCTGCGCAAATGCTCACTTAAATAAATCTCCTTATATGAGAACAGCCGTCGTGGCCGACAATCGGCTAGGACGCCATCATCACATCACTGACAAACAGCTGAAACCATTTTGATGATGTTTTGGTCAAATGTGACCCCCGAGGTGGATATAGGTCAAATGGTTCGCTACAGAAGGAACAACTTAAAGAGCTTTACATACTCTCATTCTTATAAAGACTAATTATTATTATCCATGTAGATAAAGTAAAGTTCTGAGATGAACTCAAAGAAATATGTACCAATAAGGATTAGTCAAAGTTATGTGAAAACCGAACAATCTCACAACAATACGAGTGTGAACTGGTTTGAACCAGTTATAGCAAAAACTTAGTTCTAAAAGTTTGGGTAGCGAAACAAACGTTTTATTAATAAAAACAGGCTAATTTGATTCTATTGTGCTTAGTTTCAGTTGAAAACCAATAAAATTTGTGATGTATTAAATATTCAACTTTTATATTACTGTTCGAAGATTTTTTTGGGAATACAACTTTATTTTATTAATATTTCTTCATTACTAAGGAAGTAATATTATTTTGGGTAACAATATTAAATGCTAGATAGTAAATAAGGAAGTTTGATATTATATAAAATAGATTTAAAATAATGGACTATGTCGCACACCCTTAAGACTCCACACCATATCATTTATCATTGTAATATGTGTGTACAGACGACAGCAGGTTGACCTACCCGTGTCTGTCAAATTTTACCAAACAAACATTAACCTTGCACTACTGTAATAAGGTTGAAAATCTATTGAAGAAATTTGACGGATTGTGGTAGGTACTCTGTGCTGTGGTGTGTGGTGGTCTCTACAACTTGTACCTAAGTTTTATGAAAACGTTCTATATTGTCACCAAAGGACACAATATTGTCACTCAACAGCTGTATGAAATTAGTATAACAACAAGCGGATCCCATAAAACAACCTCAGTCTCCCATTCATCATCATTTATTTGGCAAACAAACCCAGGAAGCACTGTTTATTATGTAGATATTTTTTCAAAATTAAAATCTCCGCATGGTTATGTGACCCTGGTAAACCTTTGCGACCGCCGAGGGACGATACCGTATGAGTAATGGAATATAGGTTGAAAGCGACGGATGGATATTTTTTATTCCTGATGTTTGCATTTTTAATTAAAATTGGCACCATTTTATGAATCTCTGGTGCAATGTTTGGTAAACAACAATATTTTGTTTTAAAATTAATTTATTTCGTGAGAAATGAGAGCTTCTGAAGTGAGAATTTTTAAAATCAAGAGAATTATTCTTGATTCACCTCAGTAAAGTAACGTGATTCCTTATAATATTTATAAAGTATAAAAATAGGTGTTAGCCATCCTTTAGTAGTAGGTAATTAAAGTTAAGTATTTACGCTACTTCTTGTGACTTATACTATCCTGATATGACGGACCCTTTATGGTTTAGGACTCTTGATGTCGTGCCCTCGCATCAAGATTAAATTATTAATTGGAATTTGACATAATTACACACATGACCTCGTTTTTGTAATTAAAGTATTTAGTTAAGACATTTTGTTAAATAATCGAGAGCTTTCATTTTAATTAAGTTTAATCTTATTTTACGCACAATTGTTACAAAAATTAACCAACTCATTTATAAAAAAGAAAACGTAATTTGGGTCATTTTAACAACAAATTATAACAATTATTTGCCATCAATCGACTCCTAAAACCGAATGTCAACTGAATAAAGTAATTAGAATAAAGTCATTAGTGATACACTTGTGACAGCGAGACTACCAGGGTCGCATACTAAACAGGGAAGTAAATATGAGGTTCAGGCACTCGATACTGTGTACGTAAATGAACAGTGATTCGGTAGCCAATAACTTCAATAGCTAATAAGTTGATTGAATATTTAATTTCATACTTTCAGACTGATTTTCTATAAAAATATTAGCTAACAGAAATAACTAAGTGAAAATATACAGATATAAAGCTACCTAATCAAAACTATCACGCGACACTGAATCCTAAGCTCGCTAGAAACGTAACTACAGCAATAAGCCGTCGAGTGCCCATCAAGTGAGATATCTGCAACTCGCGCTGGATTCAATTACAACTTTACGACGCAGTTTATAAGACTTAACTTCACTTTTATGCGTTCCTATTGAGTATTCCTAAGTTTTCTCGGGAGAAATAATTCTTTTTATTGTGGAATATGATATTATGACTGAAGTGGTAAAAACTTTTGCCAGTTGAAAATCAGACATTATTCAGTCAAGTGACCGATTTCCTAATGTTCTCCAGATTCACCAATATTCTCCATATGTCCCTGAAGTTCTCCGCTACTATGATTCGCATGTTTTGATATTATATAGTGTAAAATCATGTTTCAGAAGTCGAATAGCAGCACCTAACGTTACTGTTTGTGACACCGCGTGTACCGAGCTAGATTTTAATCAATTAAGTTCCTATTCGTAGAAAAAATCAGTTACCTACTGTCACTTTATCCAAACAATTGTTTCTGAGATAGGATAACAGTAAAAAGTTAAACAAATGACTACGAGCATCTCTATTATTACATCTTTACTATTACCAGGAGAACAAAAAGTGAAAGAGGTTGGAAGATCTATGGGCAGATACGCATGTCTGTAGAAATTAATTAGCACACATTTTGTTTGTCAGTATCCATTCTTTAAATGAAAGGGAAGTCTATTCAAATGTTTATTATTCAGTAGTTTACTATATTAATTTCTCTATACCTTAAACAGCTATCTTTCAATTAAATTACCTAGTCAACACTCCATATTATAACCTATCATGTAAATTAATTACAATATAACCAATTGTATAATCAACTTACTTCCGAAACGCGTTGTTTACAATGGATTTGTTTGTCGAACAAATTATTATGAACGGTGTAGTATATTGTTCAATAACCTTAGTCAAATATTTACTCTGAAAGACAAGGGTGTCTGATTTTGGCTTTTAGTTGTCACTAGCTTTCCGCCCGCGGCTTCGCCCGCGTGGAATTCGGTTTAAACGACACACAGCGCCATCTACAATCCATCCATCAAGCAAACAATATTTTTGTTTTCCCTCGGGAATATCTATTTTTTTCGGGATAAAAAGTACCCTATTATTTAATCCGGACTTCTAACTTTACGTCTGCAAAATTTCAAAGCAATCGGTTCAGTAGTTACGGCGTGAAAGTGGAACAAACAAACAAACAAACAAACAAACAAACTCACTTTCCGATTTATAATATTAGTAAGGATTTGTTTACTTGTTACTAGGTAAAATGGGATAGTTCCAGGTATGCTCATAATACAACCTTTAATTTTAACTGCCTCGTTGGTCTAGTAATGATCAAGTACGACTTCTGTTTATGGAGTAGATGGTTCGATTACCGAGACGGGTCGAAATCGCTTTAATGGTTTTTTAAAGTAACTTTAATAAAGCAGCCCGGAGTCTGGAAGTTGGTGGTTGATAAAACCGTGTATGAGAGAGCGCGTAAACATTGGTGCTGCGCCTGATCACTCCGGTCGTGTCGGATTGCCGTCCCATCGGGCTATGAAAATGAGGGAATAGGGAGTGCACCTGTATCCCACAAATGCTTGTGCAACATACTCTTTAGTAAAAACAGCCGCTATGGCCGATAATCGCCTGGCCTGGACGCCACTATCTATCTGCCTAGCCTTTTCCCAACTATTTTGGGGTCGGCTTCCAGTCTAACCGGATGCAGCTGAGAACCAGTGTTTTACATGGAGCGACTGACCTGACCTCCACAACCCAGTTACCTGGGCTATCTGGCAACCCTTGGTAAGACTGGCTGTCAGACTTTCTGGCTTCTGATACCCGTAACGACTGTCAAAGATGTTCAAATGACAGCCGGGACCCACCAGTTTATCGTGCCTTCCGAAACACGGAAGAACTGGTCTGGACGCCACTATTACCCTAAATTTGTATTTGTAATACAAATTAGTACTTTTTCAAAAGACACAAGCTGTTTTACTAGTTTAAAAAAGCGTGTTAAAAATAATAATCCGTATCAATTCGCAACTTAATGAAAACAAAGTTTCATAGCGATTCGCAAAGTCGTTCAGCCAACATTTTGTAAATTACTGTAATAACAGCCTCTTGCCAGTGCTTGATAATTGAGATAATGTTAAAACGGTGTTGAAGCAGCTTTTAATTCATTTACAATCTATAATAAACATATAATAAAGAATTCGAAAAAAAATATTTGTCTGTTTGCACACGCTAATCTCAGGAACTACTGGACGGATTTTGATGAAACTTGGCATACATATAGCTTATATATCAGAATAACATATAGGCTAACTTTTTATCCGGGTACGGAAAATAGTTCCCTCGGGAAGCGGGCGAAGCCGTTGGTGTTTATATTTTTTGTAGGTAAGGTCAGTGGGGGCAAGATGAAAAACGGGGTAACACAAAATGTCATCCATAACTCCAGATTTAGTGCAGATTTTGCAGTGATAGCAACATTATTAGAATCGCCATTTTGTTACGCCAAACTTTCTCATTCAGCGTTTGCCATTTCGAGTGATTGGTTGTGTTAAAAACTTAAATACCCGAATCGTGACTTTTACGAAGTAAAATCGAGTTTTTTTATCTTCCCCCGAGTTCCATAACTTCACTTATGAGGTAGGTACGAGTGTTTTATTGGAATACCTGCTCATTATTTTGAATTTTTAGTCGTGTTATTACACCTAAATATGTTTTTATAACGTATTTTAGGAGTTATTACAACTTTCCATCTTCACCCATAAAAATTTG
>NWSH02000085.1:8181406-8212832 GCA_002382865.2 Heliothis virescens
AGCAGATCTCGAGTTATAAGTGTTTGAACAAACCCGACTTTCTTTTATATATATAGATTTCGTGCACTCGGTAGATAAATAGGTTTCCTCGATAAATGGGCTATCTAATACTGAAAGAAGTTTTCAAATCGGTTCGTTAGTTCCTGGCATAAGCCCTTTTAACAAAAGAACAAACTCTTCACCTTTATTATTTTAAACGGCTTTACGGCTCGAAATAAGTTATGGTATTAAGAATTGCACATTTTCACTTAGCATAAAATCTTGCATTTTCCAAACTAAATCGAATTAAAACTCAATATAAAAGTTGCAATAACTTTTTTCAACGGGACTAAATTCCTGATTTTATTTGCAACCGAGTGGAATGCATTAAAGCAGTTTTTTTCCAGAATTTTCCGCCACGTTAGTTCGAGTGCGAATGAGTGGTACTATTTGTTCGGGAGTATAAAAATATACGTTCCTTCTCTACTTGTTTCAGACAGTTTGGTGAAAAACGTTAATGTTGATTCATTACTGTTGTTAAACTGTCGAATATATACTCCGAGCTCATTTTCTTTCTCCCAATTGAGCTGTATTTTTATGGGCTATTAGTTTTCTAGATTGCTGGAAAAGGTGTCGGATTTAAAACGAATTTTAAATTAGATTCATCGAATTAAATGTTTGCCATTTGTAAGTGAATTTTGAAATAATTAAACTGTAAAACCTGGATACAATTACGTAAAAGAATGTTAAAAAATTACAAGCATTGATTCCTGCTTTTGTGCATTATAAATAACAATGTCATTATTAATAATAAATATGTTTTCCGATAACGATTTCCGAAACACAAAAATGTAATGCCTACATTATTGTGAATGGGAATTGAATTCCATCCGAAGGGTAGTCCATTATTTGTTCAACTTCATTGTTCGTAGATAATGTTTCAGTTGCTGTCTCAATTATTATTCTTTTTGTAAAAAGCACAGAGTTAATAAAAGTATAGAGATATGTATTACATCTTGAGAATACAATATAAATTGAATATATGTAGGTATGGCTAATTTTGACCTACTCTTTTTCGGAATTACATCTTACGGTGACATTTATCAAAATAAAATTATTCGCGAACAATTAATGTGTACGCGTCTACTAGAATCCACCGCTAGCATTTGCGCACAATTTCGTGGCCATTTTATAAATATTCGCTCTAATTTATATATGAAACCGACTCACTCAACATAATATACCGAAAAAGGTCCATAAAGTTCATAGAAAATGAGACCTATCTCCTCAAATACAAATATATAATAAGTACATAGCTACACGGTAGTATTTGCTCAATCTTTATGTACGCGCCCTTAAACACAGTAGAACTGTAGCGAACACAATAAAGGCACAGGTCAACGACTTGCACGTGACCGAACTTTGTGACGATACCTTTACAATTGGTCACACGAGTTGGTACAAATGTTGGTGGCCAATGTTGGGTTGATGTTGGGGGTGCAGCATTTCTTTTTAAACTGTAACAACCCAAAATATGATTGTTTTAGCTCGTTCATTATTGTCTTGCAATATATATCAATATCAGCTGTATGGTCGCAATGTCTGTACCAAAATTATAAAGCTGAAGAATTTGTTTGCTCGTTTGAATGTGTAAATCTCAGAAACTACTGATATTTGAAACTTTCTGTAGGAAGCAAGCGTTTTGGTTTAGTGGTCAGTTTCAGTAAATGTTTCTAAATTACCTACTTAATCATTTTATTTGTTTCTCAACAGGTAACCATTATTATAGAAACGAGGATGTCAAAAACGGGGCATGACACTGGTGAGGTGATATTTTTTCTGTTTGCTTTTTTTTACAATTTCTGTTCATTAACTAAAATACGTCCTGCTTACTAGAGATAGGAATGTGACGTAACTTGTATTGGATAATGACAAAATTCTATCTCTATGTAGCAAATCAAGAGATAGATAGAATATTGGCAACAAAACTAAAACAAAACATAGACAAAGTTTATAAAAATAAGTCTAATAAGGTTGTCATAGTTGAAATATTAATATTATTTTGCCGTGTCATGTTCAGGATGTGCGTAGGTGTCTAATTTTTCTATATCTAACAGATATTAGGAAAACATTTCTAGAAAACTTATTGTGTGCCGTTTTTTAAGGAGTGTCAGACTTTTTATTACCACCTCTCTTCTTATGGAGCCCTATTACATGAAATAAATTCTTAATAACTAACAGATATCTAGGTATTTCATAACACGAGTAAATCTAGTAATTAGTTTTATTTAAATAAAGCTCCATGACTGTAAAATTATGTAAATTACATATACGCTTATTACTTTGTACTTAGCTACTGAGTAATTTAACAAAGCACTTGAAAATGAGGACAATTAATTACCTTAACCCGTGAGAAGGCGCGCTATGAGCATTTTGCTCACGCAAAATATTATTGCGATTATTTTCTACGTTAGAAACACTCCAGCACTGCGAGNACTGTAAAATTATGTAAATTACATATACGCTTATTACTTTGTACTTAGCTACTGAGTAATTTAACAAAGCACTTGAAAATGAGGACAATTAATTACCTTAACCCGTGAGAAGGCGCGCTATGAGCATTTTGCTCACGCAAAATATTATTGCGATTATTTTCTACGTTAGAAACACTCCAGCACTGCGAGCTTCTCAGTACCTTCCTAACATTTCACCCCCCATCCCCTGATGCGATTCGCGTGCCACTCAGTGCTGCTGCGACCACGCAGGAAGGTATTTGTGAGCATCACGTCGTGTAGTGCGGCATTTTGCTCATCACGCGCCTATCTACGTAAGTATTTTTTTGTAAGGAATAAAATTTATTTTATCGTGTATTTTAATTATTTTGTATATTTATTTAATAATTATATTATGAATTATATTATGATTTACTTCAGTAAATACATTGTTAGTATATTCGGACAATTGTTTCTAGTATAAAAGTCAAGATGGATGGCCAACGGGACGGTCAAATTCGTAATTGGCTAGAAGACCCGGAATCGGAGGAAAAAGAACCATTAGACCCTGAAGACATAGACGTGAATCGTGCTGATGATGTTGAAAGCGACGATGCTGTTATAGAAAGCCTTCACGACGATGATACTGATGTCCCAGAAGGAAAAATAGACGTTCTAAAAAAACATGTACTTTGTGCAAAAAATTACTCTGTTCTGAACATGTGATGTATAAGTGCCATACGTGTTATGATAGTAATGTTAATCAAGATAATATAGAAGAATACAAAATCCTATATCTTTCTTTTATTTTTCTTTTTTTAGTTTATTTTTGTTAATTAACCCAAAGTTAAGGCCAAAGTTGATTCGTTATTTTTGTTTAAGCATAAAATTGCATTTTTTGTTAATTAATGATAATTAAACTCATTATATAGTTTAGTATATGTCTTTTATTTATTTTGATGCTATCTATTAAATACCATTTACCAATAATTGATTAAAAAACCTTATTTGAAATTATGTGAGCATTTTGCTCGCGCGCGCCTCCTCGTGTATTTTTTTAGAGCGCGCCTTCTCACGGGTTAATCTACATTTAATTTAGCGTCTCGCAAAATTACGAGTAAGTATCTTACGAGTCTGTTATCCTGGTAGCTCTAAATAGCATTATGTATTTTATTTGTCAAATAAATACCTAATTTAAAATTGTTTTAATTTCATGTGAATTAAAAGTATTTATATGAATGTAAAGACACAGTAAAATAATGTAAAATTAATTTTCATTGGTTTTCAATATGTAGGTACAGTCGACAGAAAGTCAGTATACACAAGGCTGTCAAATTTCGCGATCGATTTTCAACCTTATCACAATAGTGCAAAGTTTATCTCAATAGGATGATGGTCACTTACAATAACATCAGCTCTAGTAATCTGGATAATGAAATCGATATTTTCTCAGACTCACTACTTCAATTTCGGTCAAAAATTATAAAAAGCACGATTGATTCGTAGTCTCACTTCCATCAATATTATTATTATTAATTGTTTATTTCATTTTATATATAATGTTCTGTTGCTATTAATTAATAACTGTTTATTTAATTGTAATTTGTGTTAATTTAATTTGTTTGAGTTATGTTTTTTTTTTTTAATTTAATTTAATTTTGATTTATCTTTTTTTGTATTCAATCTTGTCATATAATTTTATTTTATTTTTTAATTCTGGTTGTATTGTTTAGATAATATTGTTGAATTTTTTTAACTAATAGTTTCTTTTTTGTCAATTTATTTTCTATAATTATTTAAATTAATTACAGCCGACATGACTCTCTGTGAGTGTTGTGCATACCTGTAATTAACTTATTTACACAGGACTGATTATTAATGTATAATTATGTGTCTGCGAACGAATTTGTAAATAAGTTGTTGGTGTGCCTTAATATAAAATAAATAAATAAATAAATAAATAAAGTTAATGTTCGATTGGTAAAATTTGACAGATTTGACAGATTTTGGTACGGGATTTGCTGTCGACTGTACTTGTTGTCTAATAGAAATTGAAGGATCTGTATCTCAACATATTATCTTTTGTATTATATCCTTAAATACCAAACTAGACACAACTGTCATAAAATCGCTGAATCATAATAAGACATTTGTAATGTCTCAGAATTCCATCTCGATCTTCGACAGGAAGTTAGCACAAACTTCTGGCGGGATCGGATATATAAATGTGATATATAATGTGATGTATATGTCGCAGTAATATAGATAAAGCCGTAATATAGTTATATCCCTAGGGATATAATTATATGCCGTAACATAGTTATAGGAAAGTAATTCATTACTATCTTACTAGGAATATAGTTATAAAACGGTTCAAGTTTAGTGATATACTTATATTACTAGATTTAGTTCAGTTTTATAAATATATTACTGGATTAAGCTTAGTGAAATAGAAATGTACCATATACAGTTAAATAAAACAATATTATATTAGTTAAAATCTTTATTAAAAAACAACTTTATATATCCTGCAGTTAGTTACATGTACTTACTTTATGACATTAACACGTCATCATCATCTGCCTAGACTTTTCCCAACTACGTTGGGGTCGGTTTCCAGTCTAACCGAATGCAGCTGAGAACCAGTGTTTCGCATGGAGCGACTGCCTGTCTGACTTCCACAACCCAGTTACCCGGGCAAACTGACACCTATGAGTAACTACTACTGCCAAAGATGGTCAAATGACAGATAAGACCCACCAGTTTATTGTGCCTTCCGAAACACGGAAGAACTCGTTATGACATATGGTGGAATTTAAACATTTACAATACAATTAAAACTAATCAAACATTAAAAATCTTCAACAGTTTTGAGATATTTTTACTTCTTATCAAATGAGTTGATGTTGGTTTTTAAAGTATTTTTTAAATTTTTGTTCAGACAAGAAGAGGAATCATGACATCTAGAGTTGCATAGCACTGCATGTTTCTTATAGGCACATATCTTTTATTAGAACACTATGTATTCGACTTTATACAGGAACATTTTAAATAATCTTAGCCACCGCACACTCCGAAAGCTATTTCACTAAACTTAATCTAGTAATATAAGTATATCACTAAACTTGAACCGTTTTATAACTATATTCCTAGTGAGATAGTAATGAATCGCTTTCTTATAACTATGTTACGATATATAATTATATCCCTAGGGATATAACTATATTACGGATTTATCTATGTTACTGCGACATATATATATATGATGATAATAAGTGCCAATTAATTAATTAGTGTTCGACTCTTTGCCAGTTTTAGCTTATACTGGATTAGTTGCGATGGTAGATACCAGGGTATTATAAGAAACTAGCCTCAGCCAGCGACATCGCCCGCGTAATACTTAAAATCCCATTTTTTCCTGATCCTGTAGGAATTTGAATTTCACGCGAGAGTCTTAAGATGAACCTCTGTGCAAAATTTTAGCTTTATAGGTTCACGGGTGTGGGCCCTGTGTGATGAGTAAGTAAATGAGACAGGACTTAGATTTTTACTCGTAATGTAGATTATTTGAATTCTTTCAAAATACAACTGCCTGTGTTTTTTTTGTCGATGATAAATCGTCAGATGACCTCCAGTGCAGCGTGGGTGTCAGACTCTTACTGACTACCTATCGTGTTCCTTCTTGAGCTCTTGTGTACCAGGGCCGTAGTAGCTCTTTCAAACAACCCACCCGTGACTTGGACCCTTCCACGTGCATCAATCTAGCAGCATCAAATCACAATACTCACAGAATCGAACGTCAATATTATTCCTCCCAGCATCTACTGAGAAGATTGCACTGTATTTCTGTTTATAAATATAAATAGAGGTATTTCAATACTTGTGTTTGTGCATAATATTGAGATGGTTTCCGATGGCACGCTTAAAGAAGCACGTTCCAATCTGTGCGTGGAAACGTGGATAGTGTTGTATTTCACTGCTCGTAGACTTGATTTGTTTGTGAATTGCTGGAAAATAAAAAGTAAATATATCAAATTGAAATGATCGTTGTTTAGGCCTGGATATCAAAAAGTAAAAAAAATGGAGAACGAACTGAAAGCGATTGCAGAATTAAGAATAATTGCTACAGTAGAAGAATACAGAACGTTTCACTGTAATATTTTAAAAGTGAATGTTTGTAAGTGTGTATGTTTGTTATTTCTTCACGCGCAATTGGCTAAACGAATTTTGAAGAAAGGCTATAATAGAACTTACCCATCATAATACGTCAGTTTTTATCCGCGTGAAGTAGTTCCTTCAGGAAGCTTGTGAAACTACTGACGAATGCACATAAAATATACTCTTATAATATATTTTGTAAAACGTATCCACAAATGAAAATGTACAGAAGACAGCAGACAAAGTTCTGCACTCGATTTTCAACCTTATCACATTGGAGGTAGGTTAACATTTTGATTGGTAAAATTTTACAGATTCGTATACGTTGACCTGCTGCTGTCTGTATATATCTATGTAGTAGTTATGTAGGTATAAGTAACTGATACTCAACGTGAGATGAGAGCGACTGAGTGCCGATACATGTTTTACCTCTGGGTTAGTAAACAAAGCTATATGTATTAAAACTGTATGATATTTTGTTTGTTTGTTGTCAAATGTATTAATATTTCTTATTTTGATATAAGGCTAAATGTTACATAGTATATTTTTACGTTTTTTTGCTTCGTAAGTAAAAGTAACGGATATTTTACGTTTTCAAAAAACGGCAGGAAATATTTGACTGTTTAAATTGCAGTTAACTGAAAAAAAAACTGTCGATTGAATCGACAGTTTTTTTTTGCAATTTAAGCATGTAAATTGAACGAACAATGTTCAAAAATAATAAAATCACTTGGAAATCACGTAGTATGTTGTGTTTCCAATTCACAAAGCGCTTTTATTTGTTGGTGCCGGATCGATACTGCATCGATACCGATGAACAATTACGAGAGCTGCGTGCTTTTATGTCATCCTGGTACTTCAATGCCGTTTTGTGGTAGGTTTTAATAATGGGAAATTAATTAAATAATTCTATCTGTTATTATATAGCATGTTATTGTCATATCAAGTCATTAGTGAGCTTCACATATTTATAATGTCCTAGTACTTAAACAGCTGTTTGATTCTGATTGTAGAGTGCATTTTACACAACAAATAAATATCAAAAACCCGTCGCGTCGGAAGACATTTCCCGGGATTTCGGTCTAAAAGTAATTATCTGTACATCCCTCAGTTGTACCCGGAAGACGGTCGGACATTCAAATCAGATAGGGGTCTGCACCTTTTCAATCAGGGTTTCCCGAAATCATGCGTCAAGTGGTGTCCGAACCATTAATATACGTTTAGTATTAAATGGTGAATGGACACTTGTAAAATGGATTTAATTTTAATTTATTCTGGATATATTAATTGCTTAATCTTTCACGATTTATGCCAACGCTACTAATCCAGTTGGTCTAGAACCTAAGAGAGGCTATTTCACGGCATAGGCTTAGACTTCACGGGTGAGAAGTAGTCCCTATGAGACGAGGGCACCGCGTAGAGCAGCTAATAATTATCCACTTATAAAAAGCATATTTATAGACAAAGAAGATAAAATTAATTTATATTATGATAGAGTACCTACTGACGTAACATCGTGAGAGCGTATAAAAACCGCTCCGTAATGTCATCGTTACAAATTGCGTTATGCTTTTAACAACCTTCAGGTTATTTTCATTCGCTCATGACGTCGCATTACGTCACTTAACCAACCTGCTCTTCGAAGATTTATTTTTATTTGAATGTAATCTTTAAAGGAATGGGCCATTAAGTCTAAAGTCAATCTAGCCAGAATATGTCCTTAGGAACGTCACAAGTCGCTAATCTCTGTAATTTCGGAGCTGTATTTATATTGCAATAGCAGACTTAATTCATTCAACTTTAAGTTGCCATTCATTGATCAGACGTGCACTTATTAGTGACGTCACATACCACGCCAACTGTCAAGACATGCATTTTGCTTACACTCTTTATTCGAATACTCATCACTAAGTTGAAATTCCAAGACAATGTTCTTGAGCCTACAATCGATGGGCACATCTGGTGGTTGGCGCAATAAATCAGGAGTTGGCAAGTTGGTATCTGAGGCAGATGCTCTGTCGCCACTACGGCTGTTATGACTTATGGCCGGAGTTCTGGCATGTAGACGGTTTTAAGTTCACGTAGAAATTAAGTGGGTATCGATCACACTTGGTACTTAATTTTATCAGGAAAATGGTATATATTATACGTAATTTTACCTTTACTACTAGGTCCTACTTACAATTTTAGGACACTTTTGTTTATCTATGAATGTAGATGGATATTGCGGAAAGGGACGACCAAAGAAACGATGGATGGATTGCGTGAAAGTCGATATGGCTAGAAAGAATGTTACTTGTGAGATGACGGCAAATAGAAGAGAATGGAAGAAGGAAACATGCTGCGCCGACCCCAAATAGATTGGGATAAGGGCAGGGAGATATATATATTGTTTATCTAGATAAACTATTACGTTCATGTCTAACAAAATGAGAAAGGTCAATGTCTAAATTGAGTACTGTTTTGTCAAGTAAAAACTAACAAAAACAATCTGTATTTTGCTATGGCTTGGAAGGAATACTAAACTCCTATTATATAACACCGTGCTTAATATTTTGAGTTAAAAACGTGTCAACTTAAAAAAGTTAAAAGAACAGCAAAAGTTTTTCCAAATTCAATTCGTATCCAAAACGTGCGCTTTTACCTTAACACCTTAAATTGTGCTGAAGTTTTCCTAACTGCGGTTCGGACACCACCCGGACAGCCGGACACCCGGCCGGTCCGACACCCGATAGCAAGGGGTGGCCGGATTCACGAGCGCTCGGTTTACTTGCTAAGCTTTTAACCGTCGTTTTTAGGGTTCCGTACCGAAATGGTTAAACGGGACCATATTACTAAGCCTCCGCTGTCTGTCTTTCTCCAAGCTGTATCTCATAAACCGTGATAGCTAGAAAGCTGAAATTTTCGCAAATTATGTATTTCCGTTGCCGCTATGTCACGAAATACTTAACATAAAAAAATAAAGGGGGTCCCCATATAAGAAACGTGTGAAACCGCAAATTATAACTTTGTTATTTATAGATTTGTATGAAAACAAAGTTATTTTTTGTTTGTATTTCGGCTAGATGTAGATAATAGATACGTTAATTTTTCATAGATAACGGTACGGAACCCTTCGTGCGCGAGTCCAACTCGCACGTGGCCGGTTTTTCTTTTACCCGGATTTAGGAGCCTACTATCCGGCTGAGTGAACTCGCGGGGAATCAGAAGTTTCTAGAACGTGTTTAGTTTCAATGTAAGTTATTGAAAAGAAATGTATCGAATGGTATCAATCATTCGAAGCCCTTTGTAGCCTCTGTCACCGTTTATCCTTCAGGATAAAGAAACTTTGACAAGAAAATGAGTGTAATAAAACATTTTTATTTGAAACTGAGTTTGTATGGGTTTGTATTTTGGTATGAGAAAAAAGTTTTCGAAGTCAGCCAAAAATGTTTAATCAATGTGTACTTACCTTTTTCAACATATACCTCTGGAAAAATATATGAAAAATTCTGAAAATTGCTTCAATATTTATCATAATCAAAAAAAAAAAAACAAAAATCTAATATTCGATAAAATCTTTTTCCTCGTCACCTTAGCTATTTTTAGGGTTCCGTAGCCGAATGGCAAAAAACGGAACCCTTATAGATTCGTCATGTCTGTCTGTCTGTCCGTCCGTCCGTATGTCACAGCCACTTTATTCCAAAACTATTAAGACTACACCATTCAAACTCGGTAAGTAGATGTATTACATTAACCGCTTTACGATTCTTATGCAAAAATAAAAAAATAATAATATTGGAGGGGGCTCCCCATACATAGAACTGAAATTAAAAAAATTTTTTTTCATCTGACCTATACTTGTGGGATGTCTATAGATAGGTCTTTAAAAATGAGATTGAGGTTTCTAAAACCATTTTTTCTCAAAGTCAATCATTTCAGAGTAATACACTTTCAATGTGCTAAAATGTGTGCCCCCCCCCCTGTAATTTCTAAACTACCAAAGTGAAAAATCTAAAAAAAATATATGTTATAGATCTTAATAAAAACTATCAACCAAAATTGGTTTGAACGAAATACAGTAAGTAGTTTTTGAGATAAACCACTTTTTCAGTAACCGCAAATAATAACTTTGTTATTCATATATTTGTATGAAAAACAAAGTTATTTTTTGTTGTCGAGAAATGTTAGTGTTTTGGCTAATTGTAGGTAGTAGGTACGTTTATTTTTCAAAGATCATGGAACGGAACCCTTCGTGCGCGAGTCCGACTCGCACTTGGCCGGTTTTATTCTGTGCCTCAGCCGTATATTAGCGGGAATGACATGTGCATGCACGTCAGTACTCACTCGTAAATTATTTCACGGTTCGTCGACTCGGGCCGTTTCTGCCTTAAACTGGGGTAAATGTTCAACGTTATGTTTTCTTAATGTATCTGTTATAGAAACCGAATCTATAGGTACTAATATTATAAAGCTGAAGAGTTTGTTTGTTTGTTTGAACGCGCTAATCTCAGTAAATACTGTTCCGATTCGAAAAAATCTTTCAGTGTTAGATAGCCCATTTATCGAGGAAGGCTATAGGCTACTTTTTATATGGGTGCGCCGAGTAGTTGCCACGGGACACGGGTGAAACCGCTGGCAGAAGCTATATTCGATATAATAATATCATTTGTGAAGTCCAAAATTTATTGCTTATTTACAAACTCCCTCTGGAATTTATCTCCTATTTAAATTACCTCTTATTTAAATTACCCATGCAAACTTGAAGAAACTATAAAAATGCCCAATATAATTTTAAAACCGAACCGCCCAGAAGCAAAAACTATCACCCACAAACTTATTCAATAAACTAAAAAGAAAAACAATAATCCAACCTTATGTCATCGATTAAAAAAATAATCAGCCAGCCACTGTGGGCGTATTAAAACTTCGGCTAAGCTGGCACAAGTTCGTAATGGAGTTAGCACAACTACACGGGCTCGGTAACCATCTCAAATTGCATTAAGACCCTCTGGGGACATCAGAGAATGAATGTTTGACAAATACAACACTGTTATGACGTTTATTCAACTGTAATCGCAGTTTTGTAGGGTTAGCTCTGTCTGTTTTGGGGTTTGAAGATGGAATATGTTTGAATTGTATATTTCGAACGGTGCAAACTGGCTGGTTAAGTATTGCTAATGTATACTTATTAGTTGACTCGCTAGTCTAGTAGTCGCGTAGCTCGAATGCTGTGCACGAGGTCTTGGATTCGGGCCAGTCTTTGCAGGTCTTAGAAACTTCCAAAACTTTATGTATTTATGTTGCCGGTGAACTTAACTTAAAGTTAAAGTAATAAAAGATATTTTTATTATGTCTGTTAACATCTCAAAATTACTGACCGCTTTAAAACTGGAATATCCATTAAATTATTAACACTTTCAACCTTATTTGTACTTATCAGAGGCCTACATATTTTTTTAAATAGGTTTCGTACAAAGTTCAAAACATCATACTTATAGCTTTTAATTATGAAACACTTGTCCATTCACAAACAGATTATCCATGCCCCAACTAAACATACCCAAAAGTTTATGAACTGAGCTAAAAATGGACAACCCCAAAATATTAAACTTTTGACTCGTTTTAATAAAATATTAAATTCAGTTTGTTTAAAAACTTCGAATATGCGTGGATATAAATGTCATGAAAATATGATGTTTCAGGACTTAGAGAAGAGCAAAGAGAAATAGATAATTTGGGTAGTAATAGCACCCAAATGTTTCGGTACACAAATATTGTTTGCAACATTGTGCAGACAACAGCAGGTCAACGTATACGAATCCGTAAAATTTTACGAATCAAACATTAACCTACCGTCATTGCGATAAGGTTGAAAATCTATTGCAGAAATTTGACAGATTGTGGTACTTGATTGACTAGATTGTGTTGTCGTCTGTGCCTTGCAAAAACTAACGAGCGAGGCATAAATAGATGAAGATAAAATCTGTTTGTCAGAAAATATACACCTAAAATGTTGTGCTTAGTCAGTAAATGTCTGACAATCCCTCACGCTGCACCCACGGCGTTTTTTTCGTGGAAATCATCAGATGACCCCTCCCGCTGTGGGTGCAACGGGAGGGATCATCTGATAATTTCCAACCGAAAATATTTTGTTCTGTATAACTTTATTTTTTCGGTGACAAATGCTTTATTCAGTTGCATAAAATTGAAATCCTTTGAAACGTTTTACAAATATTTTTACACATAACTAAGCTATTTTTTTTAGTAAAACCAGTTGTAACAATTTTAGTAACCACGTATAGAATTAAACGTGCCCAGCATAAAATAAACGACATTTTTACTCATACCATTGTAAAAAACCTCACACACCCACATATTTAGAATTCCACACATCAAATCGTATTTTCTGTAATCTCTAAATTTTTTCAACTTGACATTACTTAAATGTCAAGCTGGCAACTCTAGACATGTTGACACTTGTGACACGTGACACTCGTTGTCACTAGACGAAATTTTGGCTTTAATAATGTAGAGAATGTCGCTAAAATGTCCACGATTTTTGTATTCAGGCTGTTAGATTGAGAAGGGTTGAACAAAAAGGCAGTTAGAAACATTTTTCAATTAAATTGGTTAATTCAGTAGTTTGCTAACTGATTTTAACAAATCTTTTGGCTTTGGGTTAGATAACATTTTGATGTGTCTGTCTGGGGGTGTTCATACCTCCTTCAATTTCTGCTGCCTTAGTCATGAATTGATTTAAATCTTTATGATTAGTACAATATTGTAATGAGGAAAATCAACGACACTTCTATTAGAGCTTATTTATATGGTAGTTATAGATAATACCAAACTAATACCAATTTTCCAATAACATTCTATTTAGAAACTTCCTAGGACCACATGTTATTGCCATTGACTTCTTATGATGAAGATTATTATACGATGCTTGACAAAGTTCCATCTATGTACGAGTATTAGCTTTACATAAGCACCTTAGCGTTATGTCGCCTTAGTACTTTGACACTTGACACCACCTGTCACTGTCAGCCCTTGTAACTGGATATCCGGGTCCGTCTTTGATAATGTACCGTCGTTCCTTGTATGTCGGATATATCAAATGAACGGTGTACTTCCCTACTTTGTTGAGGCAGAAAGTACATATTATGTAGTTCTTATATTATTTTTGATCATTCACATAAAAGAAATGTTAAATATTAAAAATCAGCCTATCACCAGCCCTTTTCACGCAGTTTTTCACTCTTTTTGTCAATTTACTAAAACAACGGACAAACAGATTCATCCAATTTAGTGCCGTTGTTCAAAAGTTATACGCGTCCATACACATCGCCATTTCATTTTGGCTAGGTCATAAAATTTTTAGATTTACCACAAAGCATTCACAACCTGACAAGCCCAAAATACCACCATTAAATGTTAAATAAGGTATTATTAAGGAAGTAAAAGTTAACAAAATATGCTTACATAAAAGGAAGGAAAAGCTGCATCTCTGGATATCGATATTTCAGCATCGCTGAAAGCTTCGCATGCAGCTCACGTTTCAGATTAAATATATCGATATAATTAGACCTGCCATGTTGGTAGTTACTTCTCAATATACTACAGTGAATGTTATGTAGCCCTAGTACAGTTTAGCACAAAGGATTTGGAACTTGCCAGTTCAAAAGCAGGTTGCTATTGTGGCCTACATTGTGCATAAATCATTGCGATACAGTTCCCAGTGGGAGTGAGAATGATGGAAGTTCAGACAGAGTAGGCTGCAGTTACTATATATAGGGTAAACTATAGTAAATCGGTACTGTCATCTCTTCTTCATAATAGTCTAATGATGCTTCTTCATTCTAGACTATCTAACTGAACTGAAATAAAGAAGAGACTAATTAGATAACCAGTCAAAAACAGTCTGTCATTTACAGAAAAAATCTAAGTGAAAATTCTCTGGAATCAGAAGGCAAATAAAAAATATATTAATGTCATTTTACAAACCTCACGATAGCATGTTATTACTGCAACCTAAATATAACTATCCAATTTTAATACAAGCAACGTTACTAGAATCAGCATTTCTATTCTATTAGGACATCTTTACAATCAGAGCCAAGAGCTGGGAATAATATCAGAACCCTACTCAAGTCTACCGACGAAAGGAAATAAAATATCTAAATGATATCTCTTTCAAATCACGAGTGTTTTTATTATTATTATACGTATTGTCACACGTTTTTATTGAAGAATTCTTCGAAAGTTCATGTTACCAAGTTTCGTTACGAATATTTTACATTTGACACTGTCAAGTTGGTCTTATGGTCGCAAAGCGCTTCCGTTGTAAACGGGGTATTCGGTTTGATTCCTGGGTTGGGCTGAAATCGCATTGCGCGCTTTAATTATACAACTTTCACAAAGCAGCCTGAAATCTGGAAGTGTTTGATACACCCGTGCATCGGAAAGCACGTAAATGTCGGTTACTGCGCCTGATCTCTCCCCGGTCGTGTCGGATTGCCGTTCTATCGGAGTCTGAGAGTGAGGGAATAGAGAGTGCACCTGTGTCTTTGCATAAGTTTATGCACTATAACATGTCATGCGCAGCTAACTGATCTCCTTCGTGAAGCCATCTTAGCCGACAATAGGCCTGATTGCCATTTTCTTACATTTGAGAAATTCTTTACTGAAACGTAGGTACTTCTTAAGTATATGAAAACTAGAATATAAACTCACTCGCTCAAGATAGATCGCTCCAATATTTTATGGTATTTTAATAAAATAAAAGTGCGGACCATTCGACCTGGCTTAGGATACCCGTCGGATATCTAGAGCTCGAGTATCAAATAACATTTCTTAGCCGTATCTCTAGGAATTTGCACTACTTTCTATGATTGCCCTACTTGCTCAATTTTTGTATAGAAACGAAATGTATACATACACTTTTGATCAATGGATACGAGCGGTTTTGAAAGCATCTTTTGAGAGTAGAGAAGTTGACGAAGTGGATATCTTTTTTGATTAGTTTAAAATCATTCCCTTACATGATCGTATCATATAATTCGCATTCAGAGTTTATTTACTTTTAAATGTATACTAATATTATAAAGCTGAAAAGTTTGTTTGAACGCGTTAATCTCAGGAACTACTGGTCCGATTTGAAAAATTCTTTCAGTGTTAGATGACCCATTTATCGAGGAAGGCTATAGGCTACTTTTATCCGGGTCCGCGCAGTAGTTCCCACGGGAAAGCGGGTGAAACCGCTGGCGGAAGCTAGTACTTGATAACTTGCATTAACATACAATGATTTAATCAAATTATTTTGATTGTAACTAATAACCATCATTATCATCACCCTTCCCCGTCCCATTAACATAACAAACAACAACACGATCTTCCCTTGTCACCCCAATGGTCGAACAAAAGTTTCAGGGGTCGTCAATGCAGCCTCCGACTGCCTAATTAAGATAAAGGGTACAGAATAACGGCCTAATTGCTACCGACGGCTTCAAACCCCTGACTATACAAGTACGTCACAAAACACGCAGAGTTTTGAACTTTATACAAAGACTTGACGTGAAGATTGACAGTGCGAAAATGGAAATTAGTTGATTTTTGGTGGTAGGTAAATGTGTTGTTTTTTTGTGATATCTTAAACAGTTACAGAATACTTTGTTATTTGCTGTTTAGGTTATTTACTACACTTTGTTTTTACATCAATAAGCTAAGTTATATTTTGTCATAGATTTTTTTGTAATATTTTCATCCTACTAATATCTTAAATGCGAAAGTATGTAAAGATGTATGTTTTATACTCTTTCACGCTTAACCTATGGGACAGATTTTGATGAAACTTGGCAGTAATAAAGCTTATATATCAGTATAATATATAAGCTACTTTTTATCCAGGTAAAGGAAGTAGTTGCTTCAAGAAGCGGGTGAAACCGCGGGCAGCAGCTAGTAATATCGTCGTTAAGTAGCTAACTGCGTGACAATATTGTTAAACTATAATAATTGTGTTTATCAGCACATGTAAGTAACTCATCAGATTTCCTAAAACAATTTAATTTCTTACACGCAGTAAAACGTCATACATCCCAGTTTCAGATTTATCTACATTCATTACTCTTAAAGTTAGGCTGAGTCACATCCGAGAAGAAAGGAGAAAAATACGAGCTAATAAATCATAATGGATGTATGATTGCTTTATCGATAATATTGTCCTAGAAATTTTCGTCACGGCACACCGTTTAATATCTTCGATTCACGCCAGTAATCTCTTTGAGACCTGAATAATGTCCTGATCATGGAGTATGGAGAAAATGGAGTGATATGCTGCATCTTTAACACATTCGTAGATTCTAAAATCAGTTTAAATATCGAGCGAAGAGTATAAACATTGGTTCTGGCAAATATAAATAAATATGAAACTGATAGTTAAGAAGTTGTGAAAGTATGAGTTGTTGCCGACTTAACTAAACTAAATTTTAAGTGCGAAGTTAAATAACATAATTAATACAAAGTTTTTCTTCAGTAATCGAAGCCAATAAATATGCTCTAAACAAATAAAACGTACAGCCAATCAGAAAAAAAAACACAGATAAACAATATCCAATCATGAAGAATATTCTAGAGGCTAGCCTTAAAATCTAGCCAGAGGTAACCAATCGAAATAAATATATTGAACAAGATATCGCTATCGAAAATATTCCTCTTGCTGCGCGAAAACTGATTTCAAACTGAGCGTCTGGTATTGACTTTTCTACTCTCTGCTATCCTGGTGTTATGTGAATTTTGCATGTAGAAAAACTTTTATTTTAAGAAAGAAATTGTGTATGCCCCGCAAACGGTTTTGCGGGGCATAGATTTATTATATATATTGAAAGAAAAATTGTAATAGTAAATAGTAATAAATAAATAAAATCCCGTATTTGTTGTGCACGTTTCTTTCGTAATTTTATTTGTTTGGTTAATATTATTTTTGATTCAAATTATTGTAAAAGAAAATTCGTTTAGATGCTCAAATTACGTTATACGCTATCCATAATAACAAAACAACACTTTTAGTGTACATCGTTGTATAACTATGACTCTTTTTTCCTAGCCTATACTGTCCCACCGCTGGGCAAAAGCCTACATCTAGTTTCCACACCTCTAGCTATGACTTACATCTTAAAATAATCTACACATTTACTTATAGTTTCAATAAGGGCTTTTGCCCCACTGAAACAACAATAAGCTAATATAATTAAATAAAAAGTTTCACTTATAACGTACCAAGTCTTACCAGAATATGTATAAAACTTTCGCAACAAATTAGGCAAACAAGATTGCGAGTAATCAGACGTACGGAGTACGGACCCATATCAAACGTCTGCACGTGCTTATATACTATACTAAGTTAACTATGTATATACATACATTATGCCCTAGAGACAACGCGTCAGCAGGTTAATGAGTTTCGAATAATATTTCCTTCCTTTTATGGTAGCCTGGTACTATTCAATAAGTTGGTTCGTAATCAATCCAGCTAGTTCGGACTCTTGGATTACTTACTACAAGTTCTAACGAATTTATTTACTGTAAACTAGCTGACCAGGTAAACTTCGTATCACTTACCTTTATTTTTTTTTTATAATCATATTTTCTCATCGTTTAAACCTTCCCTCGATCTGTGCAAACATTTTAAAATCAAAATAAGCCCGATCGGTCTAGCAATTCTCCAGTTTTAGTGAGACTAACGAACAGCAATTCATTTTTATATATAAGAGATAATGATTGTGCAATATTCCACTCATACTTGTTTAGAAAGAACTTTTACGAACTTGAATAAAAACAATCATGTTATTCGTCACGTATCAAGCATGTGTTCCATCACCTTCGACTACATCATATCAGATAAGAAAGTGGTCTCGCACGAGCCTATCAAAATCAACTGAATCAGATCAGCCACTTTCCTGCAACTTAACAGACAGAAATAATTTCACACTCATAACAATATCCGTGAAATCGATGGAATTAATTTAAAAGCTGCCGGAACTCTGAATGAATTGTGAGTAATTTTATTAATCACAGCTTTTCCACGAACATGCTGCCCTGGTAGCTGAAAATGGGTTCAATACAATTCTGTACCAGAATGATATCTGGCTATGACACTGTGACAATAGCCCGTATCAGAACCATGAGAAAACATCTTTGTCGATTAATTCTGAAGGCAATTAATCAAGGGTCTCTGCCTGTCTACGCACCAACAAGATTGATGATACGCTTCAGTCGAAAAGTGTCTCGTATTGTGAATGTATGATTTCTTTTTCGGAATATTTCAATGGTATTTTATTGGAGTATTTTTTTATGTATAACGGGATTTATATGTGTTTCTACTTAAAAATTGTGGTCACAATATGCCATTTACTTTACTATCTAAGAATTACGTTAAGCACATTCGAATGTTACAGTTTGAGCTAATTGATTTTCAAATAAAGTGAAGAAAAAGAAGCTAAGTATTAAGACTAAGATTTAATTGTAGCAAAATTACAGAATCTGAGAAAAATAAGATAAAATAAATACCCTTCAAAATAAGGATACATAAAGCAAAGATCACACTGCAAAAATTCTTGCGTAATAAAAGTCAAGTACACACTGGTGGAAAAAAAATCCTTATCCCACGAAATCGTCACATAAGCAAGGCAGCCACTCTTGGTGAAGCATTCTTGGTAGCAGGGTTCATTAGTGCTAAGGCACCTGAGAAGCCTCGAGCCGTCTGTAGTGTCTCTTATAGTCGTGTAGACCCGGCCTAACGTGAGCGGTAAACAAACCTTTAAAGGTGGCTTCTTATGTAGGTTTTTATTGGGTGTTTTTTAAATAGTATTCTCAAACTGCTAAAATTGTCTCTTTATTTTTGTTATTGGTATAAAATGTATAATTTATATTGTAACAATTTTTTTTTAATCTTCTGAATCTTTGGGCATCCTCAAAAAATCTTCAAAAAGCGTTTTCTGCACTGAATCTTCTTCACAAATCCTTATCTATAAAATAGAAAAAACGATTTTCTACTTCCTATCTTACTCTAACACATGCAATTAGAAAGGGAGCAGAGTAGTGTCATCGAATGTTTCGACACTTACGGCTTAGTAATCGATCTAGGACACAATTGATTGCTTGCGCGAACTATGATGTATGGGAATTCAATGGGTTTAGGACGCCATAATAGTAATGTATCTAGCTTAGACTGTATCTATAGCCTTTGTTTGATAATGGCCTTATTAAATAGGCTAAAGAAAAGCATACCTAGTATAGTACGTAACAGACTTACAAGCGTGATACGACCTTGTTTTTTATTTTTTAACTTGAAAGCGAAGGCAGACTGATATTTTTTTGTGGTCAAAAGAAAAGAGATTTTAAGGGTTTTTGTAAAGCATTTAAATATTTTTGTAACTTAACCAAGTTGCTTACCTTTACAGCTTGGCAAATTGATGAAATTTTAACCAAAAAACAAAAGACGACTCAAACAAACGTGCGTAGACATATAATTTAATAAGTTCGTGTAGGCGTAATAGCGACGTTACGATACTATAAATAAAGGCCAAAACAAAACAAAACCACCTCATTATTATCATGAATTTTCTTCCAAAGAATGCTGACGTCCAATGCGCCTTGCGTGGAATCCGCGCGGTATGTCAACGCTATTACCCGTGACCGCCATTGTCGATTGTACTAGGACAGCATAAATTGACAGCGTTCACCAAAACATATCACTATACAAATATGTCGGTTTGTGGTTGGTAAACAATGGACGAGAATTATTTTTAGATTGTTTATTTGGTATTTTTGGTGATAATTTGATTGTTTTGTTGGGAGAACAAATAAAGCTGTGCAAAACTTGATTTAATTAATGACAATTTGAATAAAATATGGTTTAGAATACTATAGGCCAAGAGCCAGCGATGGTCAGTCCTTATTTAAAGGCCGCTGGCTTGCGCTCTATACAACCGGTCATACTTAAAATTTCAAATTAAAACTTAATTTTGGTATAATTCTTTCACAAAAAAAAAATCTTAGAGACGTCTCAAGCAATCAGTCATGCTGACCTAGTCTAAGAGCAGCCATTATTATCTGACGTCCATTACGTCATTATTGACGCAATAAATTGACGTTACGCTGACACTCGCGTATTGTGTGCACTGACTTTATAAGATTTATGACCATATACCCGCGCCATCTTTCGACTAATACTTTTTCAATTTCTTTCAAGAGTGAAAAATGTTCTCCGACTAGTTTTATAAGTCATTAAATGTTTATTTATTATTTTTATATGATTGACGAAGCATTAGAAAGATGAATGATTGGAAATAAAATAAATATGTTTCTTAAAAATTATTTCAGTCGTATAGCCTATTTTTTGAAGAACGTTACTTCTTCTCCAGTTGCGTGGAGTCCCATGAAACACGGGTGAAACCGCTGACGGAAGCTAGTAAGTAACAAAAGCTTTTGATAGATTATAAAAGAATGCGAGCGGTGCCGGCGAATCTGCACCGCGAAGTTGGTACAAAAAAAATCTCCGTTCACTGCATGCTAAATCATTTCTGCCCCATTGAAGAATACCCTAGTTGATAAGAAAATGCGGTAGTACGTGGTTTGAACATCTTTCTTACAATCTCCCATTCATTCATTTCGCAGGCTGTATATAAATGTGGTGCAGCGAAAGATTTATTGGTAGCGTGCGTGATTTTATTCCCAAGTTTCCCAATGTGAATGAGGATATGTGTATAGCTGCCAACTGTAGATTCGGACAGACATGTTGAATGTAGCATATTTTTTGTCCTGCAAGTAAAATTATCATAATTAATTTTTAATTCTATGCAGATGAAAGTGAGTTTGCTAACCTTTTACGCAAAACGAATGACCAATTGAGACACATTTTATTTTATGAGCCACAAGGGGATTTTTGGTTAAGTTATAGAAGTACCGGTCAAGGTAGACGTCAGTTTCATAGGTAGTCCGGTTTTACTTATAAATATTGATGTATTAATAAAATTAATCCATCCGATTCGCACTTGGTTACAATTTTTTCAGGTTTATTAAATAGATTTTATGACGCCGTTTCTGCTTGGCGCTAAAAATATATGTAATCATCACAATGGAGAAAGAACCTCTTGCTTTTTGGAAAGTCGGATTAAAATCAAAAAGCGTTTCTTCAAAGTAGGCTGAAAATCAGTACTTTTTGAAGGTCAAGGATTAGATTAAAATCCCTATTATTACTGAAAAAAAATGCCATATGCAGATTATCATAAAAATAAATTTAGTACTAGGAGCGTATAAATTGGTAGGCGGAAGCGTCACTAGATCAATTAGGCGGGCTGGCGAGTAAAATAGCCAGTGGTTGTAGTAGTAATGAGCGTTTAGCTGGCACTTAATGCCTCGTTTGTATAACTAACGCTTTGACATCACCTATGTTAATGATCTTAATGATAACGTAAATTTGTTTAATTGTGAATAATTTGATAATTTTCAAATGACACGTTAAATAAGAAGCGAGTGTACCCAGGTTTCATTTCTAGAAAAATAAAATGTAATATGTATCCTACTAATATTTTAAATGTGAAACTTTGTATGTATGTTTGTTTGTTACTTTTTCACGCAAAAACTATGAGACGATTTTTGATTACACTTGGTAGTGTTACAGCTTATATATTAGAATAATATATAGGCTACTTTTTATACGGGCATGGGAAGTAACTCCCTCAGGAAACGGGTGAAACCGCTGGCGGAAGCCAGTTTGGTTATAAATAATGGACTTTATCCGTGTGACCGTATAGTCAATGGTATTAAAACGTTTCGTTAAGTCCTTTTCATCCGCAATATTTTTATACTAAAACTTCTAAAATAAACAGAACTGACATTGTATTTTTTTATCTTTGAAAACAAATCCTGTTTGTTATTTAAAATTCAGATTTGAAAATATATTTGAACATAAAACAAACTGGCTTAGTTCGGAAACAGTATAAAGTATAGTTAGTAGAAGTAGCAGTACCTACAGTATAGTTTTTTGCGTATAACGTATAACCCTCGGACAGATTAAATACTGTAACTTTTTGAAAGATAACACGATGGATAGAACCACAGTAATTAGTCGTAGTTTTGCAGCAGGTCAACGTACACGAATCTGTCAAATTTCTACAATTGAACCTTATCATAATAGTGGAACGTTGGTGTAGATTTTGACAGATTAAGGATTGGTTGACTTGCTGTCGTCTGTACTATATAGAAGTAAACTGACTTTAGGAAAGCAGTTTCCATATTAAAATATCAAAATTAAATTAGGGGTCCATGATAATGAATGAGGTTTGTTTTAATAAGAAGTCCTATTAAAAAAGTTGCCTCATTTACCTACTTTATTTTTTGAACAAAGAAACAAACTTTAAAACTTTGTAGTTACAAAATAAACAAACATAATACCTGACCTATTACATAAGTGTTTACGGAAGCTGAAAACTTATATATATAAACACTAGTTTTCAAGTTAAACAGAACCTTGAGGAAATCTCTTTAATTACTCCGAAGTACTCGTAATCAATACTAGGGGATAATGTACGCGTAGCAGGTAATATCAGTAACCATAGCAACGAGTTTGTTTTCTGCTACGATGCGTTTTTATTAGGGTGTTACTTGATGAAGTCACGACTAGGAATTTTCCACTGGAATCGACATATATTTTATTTGGTATTTTTCATTGTTACATATATTGGATTACATTTCTTGTTTTAGTTCTAAATAATTTTTAGGGTTTCGTACCCAGAGGGTAAAACGGGACCCTATTACTAAGCCTCCGCTGTCTGTCTGTCTCCTGGCTATATCTCATAAACCGTGATAGCTAGAAAGCTGAAAATTGATAACTAACATAGTAAGTAGGCTTTTAAATATTTTTTCGTGTTTTTGAAAAATTGAGGCATTAAAAAGAATCAAAATATGTAGTTCAGGACTAGGGTAACAGGAACATCAAGAGCTTCCATATGAACATGTCGCTTTTGTGACTGTCACGCATCTATCTTTCCCAACCCTCACGACCGTTAAGTACGATTGTGGGTTGGTATTATCCACAATTTACGACAACATTCCCAAACAGGCTATTTATTTAGTTCAAGTACTTTTTAGTGAAGTGACAGAGAGGGTTAAGTTTAGTACAAAATTAAACAAAATATCTCTGTTTTTAGAGCATTTCAAAACATGATCGTCTGTATTATTTTAATAGAAACAAGAGCTCTTTATCAGTATTGTAGCACGTTGAACGCACCCGGTCGTAATAGTGTACCAGCTAAATAGGGCACTTAGCATATTAGATATCATTGGCCTTTCCTGTGTTGTGGTCGGACATATGCAGCTGAATATCAATATTTTCCGTCTGACCTCCATAGCAGAATTACTAGGCAATCATAAGTTTAGAGACCTATAAAATTATTAGTCTCTCTAAACGGCATATAAAATTCTGTTTAATAATTTTCTTGACATTGTAAATCAATTATAGGTAATAAATAAATAATAATAGTAAATTAAAATAGTTCTAATTTGTATATTGTTAAGTGTAAATGTGTTATTTTGCAAATTGTAAATATTAAAACGAATTAACCAAAGATAAAAACATCACGCTATTATAGGTACATAATAATTTAACACAAGGGCCACTTTCAGAGGTCACGGATAAAGTTCTAGATAGCTATCTGATAGATAGTGCCATAAAAATGTTTATAATTCTGACTGCTTTTCTGTGGCATTATTTGTCAGAACTTTTTTGGACCATCTCAAATTAGCCCTAAGTCTAGCCTTTAATTCACCGAATTAAAGTTTTTACGCCAAATTATTCGCAAAACATTTCTGATTTCATTAATGATACATCGTGTAAGCCTAACTTGTCTTTAGAAATTCCGTTATTTAGGCGACGTAAAACAACAAACTTATTTGCATGTGAATCTGTCACATATGCTACTAAATTAGAGATGGCATTAGTTTCAAGCTTGTATCCACGTAAATTAACATAAAATAAACTCTCAGTTTTGTTAGCACATTATTAGGTGAGAATATGAAGGTAATCGAATTTGTTTACTAATAGAGCAACTCTGACCAACTATGTTACCCTGGTACTAATTTACAAATGACAGGTTTTTCAGAATGTTAAAAACTGACCAATTTGTTATTTTATCAAAATAATAAAGACGCATTCTTATTCATATTATAGGTATTCTTATTCTTCACATTAGTCTTAAACAGAATAATAAGGTTTATTTTTCGTAAGCCACGAAGTGATCGGAAGCTAATCTTACATAAAATATTAGCACAATGACCTACAATGAAGCCATACAAAATAACGCGATAGCCTTCCGGCAAAAATATAATATTTTCAGACACAATGGAAAATGTATTGAATCGTACGGTAATACCATTCGTCCGATTTCACGGAATCCTTATAAGAATATGTCTTTAGATGCGTATGTTTTATGTAATTCTGAAATATGAATTAGGTTATCAAACGTTATTTATTTAACATCTTACATCAATTTCCTTATTACCTTGTTAAAACGCAAATAGTTTTTGCGACACGTTTTTTTCGCAGTAAAATTCTGTCAATCATTTCTGTATTACCTATTAGTTTAGAAAGGAAAATGGTTTGGTTATTTCTATTTTATAGCAAACTCGCTCGTTATCATTGCCACAAACCAAATGATTACTGAGAAGGCACCATAACAATCTGTAGGCCAATTCATGTTACCAAAACGAGTCCCGACTTCATTGTATACAAGTATAACGACCACACCTGAATAAATAAAACATCGCGCGGTCGACATTTCACTCCGAATTCTTCGAGGACTTTCCATTACTCCGTTTGTAGTATTGTTATTTTAACGTTATTTCTTGTTGTTATAGAGACGACGCAATGGACTGACAAATAAGGCTTTGAATAGTTCAGAGACAATCTTCTTTAGAAATGTGTAGAAAAGGAAGGTCACAATATGTAAGTACAGTTTGTTTCGAATAAAAATATACCAAGACTACAGACGGTGCGAGAGTTCTTGCGTAAGTTACGTGAAGGGAACTTTTGAGAAATAAATGTACAGTCTTTACTGGGTGGAATTAGTTTTCAGGCCTTTTGTTGTTTAGTGAAAAGTGGTTTTTGGGGCAGGTTAAACTGACGATAATTAACGAGAGTACAAAAGGTTAATTTTGTAGCAGCTAATTTGAACTAATGGGGTGTAAAATCGACAATCACGTAACTTTTGACTGTTTTAAGAAATTTTAAGATCCTATGATACGATTGCGGACATAATATTTTGGCAAATACATTGTAGGATACTTGAATGTTATGCAAAACGTTGTAGGCGTAGGAACACGTTATTTTTATAACATCAAAATGAGAATTTCGTACAGAATAGAATTCTATTTCAATGTTGATTGGTTTCGGAACTAGTGTTTCATGGAATTTTATTGGGCTGTAAGCCTAAACGTGCCCCAGCATGATTGAAAGAGATAAAAACATACACTTTCATCTATTTCCGTACAAAAACTATTTTATGGAAATGTGTGATTATATAAGTTCTACGAAGTTTTTAAAATACCTACGTCGTGGTGGCATTTAGGTAAACAACCTGTCTCTACAATAAGAGTGTATCGGTTCGATTCCCGGTCAGACATTCTTTCTCTACATGAGTAGAGGACTTATGCCCTGCAGTGGGACAGTAAAATGGCTGATGATGATGACGATGAAGTTTTATAACTAGTAGGAATGGATACTGGTGAAGAATACGTTGTTTCTTTTTAATATTGTACTATGATTTTTACTAGTCTTCAATCTAGATATCTACATAGATAACTTAAATTGATAATTTCCTTTGACAATAATAGTCTCTCATTTTTGCATCTCACAGGTAACCACAAAAACGTCCATACCATTTAAACAGATTTGTATAAAGACAAAGCGCTCAAATATTTTTTCAGTAAATCTCAAAGAATCAACTAATGCAGGAAAAGCTTTAAAATAATCGACTAACTGAGTATTCGTTTGCATTAATGTGTCGATAGCAAGCTATTACTGCCACCATTGATCGTTACAACAATTTGTTACAGTAATCGACTACTTTTTCTCGGGATTTAGTCGACTTACTGACTTAATACTTCAGTCTGAATAAAGCTTAGTCGATTTTGAACGGTAATCTTTCCGAGTTAATCGTAAATCGAATTTGTTTGCGGATCTGTGCAAGGATTTTCCTAAAGGAATGCATATTGGAAGTAGTTGTTGTATATAATACAGTAGATATATTTATAAAAATATATAGTAGGTATAGGAAATTAAAATAAATATTTATCAATAGACAGAAATTATGGATATCGTATTTACCCTCAAATTAAATCGTAGCGCATATTTTGTGTTTGTTTTTTATTTATTGGTACACTTTGTTAATTTGTTAAAAGTGTAAAAGTGTAAAATAAAAAAAAAAAAAAAAAAATACCTATAATTGTCTTTAAGATACCACCAATCTCCTTACTTTATTTGAAAAGGTACTAAAATATTAGAAAAGGTGTTAAAATATTAATTACATAACCACTCTATGATATGACAGGTTCATTTTGCATCCTAATTAATAACGTTATCAGTGACTAATCTCAGGAGATTAGGCTGACATTAAGCTCTAAAGCTGAGCATCCGACAATCTGATCTTATCAATTTAATTGATCGATTGCTTAGGCAAGTCTATCATATTGGTATTATGAGAGCTTATTTAAATTTTATACTTATTTATTTCAGAAAAATTGTTATATATTTAATTATAGTAGGTATAGTAAATGCGAAAGTAACTCTCATGAAATTTGATACAGGGGGTGAGAGGAAGAAAGATATGGGATGGAGATGGTTATAACCTAGATTTTATCCGGCTGATGGTGATTCGGCTCTTCCTGGATGCGGGTGAAACCACGGGTAGAGGTTGGTCTTAGATACCAAGCTTTCGGCGCACCTCGCCAGGCCTGGCGGAGGCCAGAGGGAAGGCTCCGGCTGGCGAGCCCGCGGCCGCTCTCACCGCGCACTTCACTCATCACCGCGCAATACGGGCACTTACTTGTTTTCTTGTTTTATTTGACCTATGTAATTCTTGACAGCATTAAAGCCTATGTTATATTTAATACAGTCCACAAGTTTCATTTACAAGGTCCCGTTGGGCTCATACAAAGCTAATTGCCTGCACTGGGTTTCACCATGTTAGTCTCAAAATTTCATAGACATCGGGTTACATATTTTTCACCATGACAGAGTGACGTTTGAACATACGCAGAACAAAGTAAATTATGGTGTATTTTATTTTGTGTTCCTTATAACCGTTACAATATTGGTATTGTAATTTTGCTATGCACTTTTAATTGTATGTTAAGCTTGGAATGTTGGTAATATGCAGATTAAACTATGTGTTGCGAGTGGATGTGTAAGTCCCGGGATTAATTCAGTGCGCGGTGTCCGCATAGCTTTGTCTTATAAGTACCTATTGGTTATGCAGGCCATGTATGGTACTTATAATAAACTAGCTTCCGCGAACGGTTTCACCCGGCTCCCATGGGAACTATTGCATGTGCCCGGATAAAATATAGCCTATCTTACTTGGGGATAACGTAGTTATCCAATTGTTAAAGAATTTTTCAAATTGGTTCAGTTCTTTCGAAGCTTTCAGTACCTACTAACAGACAAATTATATTTCAATACAAGATCTCTTCAACATACCAAAGAAGAATACGATCCTAAAATTTATGTCTTTGGGATTATAATTTTTCAAAATTGATTGGATGAAGTAAAAACTGTATTTCATTGCACATATAACAATAAAAAATACATAGCTATCCAAAGTTACGTAATATATTGGATCAACGTACCACCTATTGCGGTGTAGTAAATTGACTGGCAGCTAGCCAGACTACCAGGAAACCAGACATTCAAAAGCGGTTACGTTTAGACTAATTCTTCGGATACGATGGCAATTTCTGCAACAAAATTGAGCTATTATTTTTTCGAAATATACCAAGTTTTTGATGATCTTGCAGTTATTTTGTAGCGAAGAACGTTTTGTTCTTTTAATACATTGTCTATCTCGTGGCATTGCTTACCTATTTGTATGGGCTTATTAAGATTTTTGTTATTTCACCGTCATATTAGAACATTTGTGTAGGTACAGTTAGTTGATCATCTGCCTAACCTTATCCGAACTATATTGGGGTCGGCTTCCAGTCTAACCGAATGCAGCTGAGAACCAGAGTTTGATATGGAGTGACTTCTTATATGACCTCCACAACCCAGTTACCCGATAACTCGATACTCATTAGCAAGACTGGTCGTCAGATATTCTGACCTCTGACTACCAGTAACAAATGCCAGAGATGGTCAAATGACAGCCCGGATTCACCAGTTCATTGTGCCTTCCGAAACACGGAAGAACTCGTCATGATAAGACCCATCCACAGACCGACCGCGCCAAGCGTTGGTTAACTTTATGATCGATCGATCTGTGCAGTTTTGATTTATCCACGAGCTACAAGTACAGTTTACGTCGAAATATTTCCCATTTTTCAAGTTGACTTCTCATTCTTAACTAAAACATTCGAGGCAAATGTGGCTTAAAAATCTAGAGCATCGTTGCAAAATTAAAGTGAGAGGCTGTAGACAGAACAATTTATTGTGTAGCATATCATAAGAATTGTACGGAACTATGAATCTTGGAAGATAAACCTCTCTAGACAGATAAATAAATTGTTTGAGAATAATCTTTGTGTAGTTTTAAGCGCAAAAGTTAAGTTTTCTCCACCTACTTTTTATTATTGGGTAGTATAATTTATGAGTATGCTGGAAGCATTAAGTTTATTTGTTTTTTTTTTGCCTATGCCCATTGCATAAACTTTTATAGATACCATGTATAATTCCACAATAAATTCCATAAAAAATACGAATAAATAGATTGCCTATTAGCATGTCCAGACCGCAACCTCTCCGTATCAAATTTCATCTTAATAGCTTCAGCAGTTTCAGCGTCGTCACTATCGCATTTCCTTACTTATTTATGGCTGTAACTGTCTTACAGGCCAAACTATAGACAACTTGATCTCGTTTTAAGTAATTTAAATTGCACAGTTACCAAATCTGCATTCCCATTGGTAACCGAGGACCCTCATCATCCGGCTTTGGATGTTGTTGTACGATGTATAAAATTAAAGACATTACATCCCCCACCAAAAACAACCCGTATGTTTGGTAGTGCTGACTATGATGCCATTAACACTCTACTTTGTTGTACAGATTGGGAAACTGTCATAGATGAGAATAATATTGACGAATCATTATTGAGATTTTATAGTGTTTTAGATGAAGTAATAAGTGCTCATGTTCCTACTAAAACCACATATAATAAGGATAAATATCCCATATGGTACTCCACAGCATTAACTAAAATTATTAAAGAAAAATTAAAGTTCCACAAGAAATGGAAATGTTATGGTCAGTACAAAGATTATTCAACTTTTGTGCTTTTGAGGGACAGACAAAAAAGAGTTGCTAAGGAATGTTATGACAATTATATTAAAAAAATTGAAAATAATATATCAAAAAATAGTAAACAATTCTGGGCTTTCGTCGAGAGTAAAAAGAAATCAAATTATCTCCCTGATAGTCTACACCTGGATGATGCTGTATCTTCAGATGGTAAAAACATAGCAAACCTTTTTAACAATTACTTCGGCTCCGCTTTTGAAAATGATATTCCGACCAATTTTAATTTCGTTAATCAGAATGAGACGTCTTTAAATCTTAGTGTAATTAACATTCCCTTAAATACTGTTGCAAAATACCTTAAAATGCTAGACATTAATAAGGGATCTGGCCCTGACGGAATTCCCCCTCTATTCCTGCAACGATGCCACGAAGCTCTGTCGGTCCCTTTACATAAATTATTCAATGTATCGTTGCGACTTGGTATCATGCCAATCTCATGGAAACGTTCATTTGTTGTCCCTATCTTTAAGAGTGGTGACAAACATGACATTAAGAACTACCGTCCCATTTCTAAGCTTAGTGTCATACCTAAATTGTTTGAAAGTATTGTGTGTGATATGATTACGCCGCTCGTTAGGCCTTTATTGGTACCGGAACAGCATGGCTTCACAAGCAAAAAATCTACTGAAACTAACTTGTGTGATTTTATTGATAATGTGACACTAGCTATGGATAAAGGCTATCAGGTGGACGTCGTGTATACCGATTACTCAAAGGCCTTTGATAAAATTTCTCACAAAATATTGATATGTAAGCTCGAGAGCATCGGTATACACGGAGACTTACTTCGGTGGTTGGAGTCTTACTTACGAGATCGTAGTCAGGCCGTTACTATTAAGGGTTATTGTTCAACATTTTTACCGATTACATCCGGTGTACCCCAGGGCTCGCATCTCGGACCCCTCCTATTTAACATATATATAAATGATGTCTATTCAATCTTTGGTAATTCAAATTTTTTGTTATATGCTGATGATAAGAAAATTTATAAAGTTATTAAAAATAAAGATGATTGCCAAGGACTTCAAAATGATATAAATAATTTATCTAAATATTGTACTAATAATATGCTTTATCTCAATGTAAAAAAATGTCATATAATTACATATACAAGGAAAAAGAAATTTATAGAGTACTGTTATAAATTAAATAATGAGAATATTAAGAGGGTGTCTGAGGTGCGAGATCTGGGAGTCCAGTTAGATAGTAAGTTGATCTTTGATAAACAAATCGCGTCGATTGTTAGCAG
>NWSH02000085.1:8215558-8245592 GCA_002382865.2 Heliothis virescens
TTATTGTTCAACATTTTTACCGATTACATCCGGTGTACCCCAGGGCTCGCATCTCGGACCCCTCCTATTTAACATATATATAAATGATGTCTATTCAATCTTTGGTAATTCAAATTTTTTGTTATATGCTGATGATAAGAAAATTTATAAAGTTATTAAAAATAAAGATGATTGCCAAGGACTTCAAAATGATATAAATAATTTATCTAAATATTGTACTAATAATATGCTTTATCTCAATGTAAAAAAATGTCATATAATTACATATACAAGGAAAAAGAAATTTATAGAGTACTGTTATAAATTAAATAATGAGAATATTAAGAGGGTGTCTGAGGTGCGAGATCTGGGAGTCCAGTTAGATAGTAAGTTGATCTTTGATAAACAAATCGCGTCGATTGTTAGCAGGGCTTATCGTATGTTGGGTTTTGTGATGAGAGTCACTAAAGACTTTAAGCGTTTATCGACAATATTATTGCTGTATAAGACTATTATCAGGCCCATACTCGAATATGCGTCTGTTGTGTGGAACCCACAATACAAAGTATATATTGAGCAAATACAATGGATCCAGGATAAATTGAATAGGCATATTTTATGGAGATGTCATAAGCGTAAACATAATTATTTAGAAAAAATACCACATATACCTTCGTTAGAGACAAGACGAAAGGAACGAGACCTTTTATTTTTATATAAAATATTAAGAGGCCAAGTCGACTCTCCCTACCTCCTGAATAGGATAGGTTTGGGATGTCCACGTATAAATTCTCGTAAAAAATCTCTATTTTTTGTTCCCACCGCAAGAACTAATTATGGAAAAAACATATTTGTCTCAAGATCATGCAGACTGTATAATGACCTCATGAATAATAGTAATAACAATACCCTTATTGATATCTTTCACCTTTCTTTTCCTAAATTTAAAAAATATATACACGATTGTTTGGTTTCTGCTCCGGATAGTTAAGAAGAATTTTTTGGTTTTTAAAAATGTTTTATTTTGATATTAACTCACATATTGATATTGTTTACTTTTAGTCGTATTCATACCCGTTTAAACATTGTTCTAGGCGTAAATGCATAGTTTTAGTGTGGAAACTGTTTTGGATCATGTATGACTTATGTTTGTAATTCTTTTATGTTTCTAAGATATCTGTTTGTTTCCCAAATAAAATAAAATAAAATAAAATAAAAATGATTTCAATATTGAAAACAATATGAGATACTTCAACATCAAATGTCAGTATAGAATACAAGTTTTAGAGACCTAATTACATTAAAATTACAGCTCAAAGACTTCAAATTGTGGTTTACAATCTCATTTCACATAAAATTCACATTTTATACCTTCACATTAAATTGTGTCAATTCAGCTATTCGATACTATGTAGTAATACTCGTGCATAGAACACATCTATGGTACTTTGTACGTATTTTTACGAGTCAGGTATCAATTGTTTTGGTATCGATACTTTAGAATCGATTTAAACGTTAAAGCGTTAAGAAGCTACCTATAATATGTAGGTAATCTGAGAAAGAATAACAAAAATATTGGATAAATACACGTTTTAGTTTTATGTTCTGTTTTAAGAGGTATCCACGTGCAACTAGGAAAACATAAGTTTAAAGTGATATTGTGTAACAAATAGGTACTAATGTGATTGGAAAGTATACATTATCAAGGAATAATAATGTGGTTTATTGAAACTTATTCTACCAGCGGTTTCACCCGCGTCCTTTAGGAAATACTTTAAACAAATAAATAGCAAGTAGCCTTTGGTAATAAATAAACGCAATAAATGGGCTATCTTACACTGAAATATTTTTTCAAATCGGACCAGTAGTTCCTAAGATTAGCATTAGATTATTTCCATTTATTTATTAACATACATATAAATTACATTTTTAAATATTAAATACAAAAAACATGTTAAAATCATTTAAAAATATAAAAAATAGGTAGCCACCGATATCGGGCACAGGGTCCAAGGTACCGGTGGTTAGGGTCCCAGAGACAGGAACCTCCTGAATTTATTTGTATGCTTGAACTAATCTAATAATAATCAGATTATTAGATTAGTTCAAGCATACAAATAAATTTGTAAAACTTTACAATGTCTGTAATGTAGAAACATTAGCACCAATACACTTATTATTTGCATATTTATTGCATATTACGATGCCTTTACCAAAAACCTTTTACAATCCTAATCCAGCCTCATTTAGTTTACAAAAAATGGATATTTCTGAAAGTGTTAACCGAAGCATTTCTCCCTAATTTTGAGAAGCTTAGCCCTAACGATTATGAATCTTAGGATTAGGATAAGCTAAGTCGGTAAAGTTTATGATGCCTTTGTACCAATAATGTGGAATATTCTTAAGTTTTATTTTATACAACACATTATCTTACGAAAATACCCAAAATGCTTACATGAGACTAATGCTATAATACTCGTAGCTCGCATTTTCAGTATTTATGCCATATTTTATTAGTACGCAATTTCAGGACTTTATTTTGTAATTCTGAAGATGAGATTCCAGTGTTGTGCAGTACTGTGATGCACATAAATGTTTCTTCTGGTTTACACAATTGGTTAATTGCGTATGAACATTTAAAAAATGTTTGCGATCAAAAATATGCGCTAACAATTTTGGCGGAATCTTGCCATAAGAGCAGCTTTATTAACCACTAAATTCTGCCAGCGGTTTCACCCACTGTTCGATGGATCTACTTCCTGCATCTGGATAAGAAATAGCCTATATGTATTTTGATATATAAGCTCTATTACTGCCAAGTTTTATCAAAATCGGTCTTGCAGTTTTTGCGTGAAATAGTAACAAACAAACGTCCTCAAAAACTTTCATAAACTAATATTAGTAAGATACAGAACTTGAGATACTGGGGTGTTATCTTGTTAAGACATTAAAATATGTATAATTTAGTATAGTATATAATATACTCAAAATATATTCCACATTTGTAACTCACATCCCTCTAGTGATTGTAAGCAACTTTATGATTACCATAAGTTTGTCTTTTAACTAATCTGAGTGTAACCTCAGATTGTAAATATACACTCGACAGCAAAGTCAACGTATACGAATCTGTCAAATTTTACCAATCGAAACTTAACCTAACTCCATTGTGATAAGGTTGAAAATCTATTGCAGAAATTTGACAGATTGTGGTAAGTTGATGTGCTGTTGTCTGTACCAATTTGTAAGGGCTTTTCATCCCTTTGAGATTTATTATACAGATTTGGCACGTGTTTCAAGAATTGCTTAAAATTTCTTCGTTATGATAGAAATTTGCATGAATATTTATTTCTGACTACCTATATTTCGCAGCTGATGGTCGCTTGAGCTGTGTTTTTATAAAGACTATTTTGGAAAAAATAGTGGAATAATTTCAGAATTATGAATGAGTGTAGATGTAAAATTAAGCTTGTTTAAACATAAATAACACGTGACTTGTGACTTTGGAGATAAAAAATAGATTTACAACTCAATTGACTTTCCTAGAGTACGTTCATTTTTTTTTGTCATAATAGTTATACTAAATTGTTTTTACATGTACAGTATACATATCTGTTACCATAATCTAGATCCTCCACTTTAAGTCTGAGTACAGAGCACAAACGTGTAAGTTTTAAGAGCTATTTGTGGATAGTTCATCTCCGTACTCTACCCGTCATAATCCCCTGGTGTTGGTAGTTCCTGAGGTCATTGGGATATGTGTTACGAAATTACGGATAATTTAGTTGTGTGTTTCCTTTCTGAAATGTAAATTCCTACAAACTATTAAAATGTTAAACTTTCATTACAGCTCGCTGAGTGAAAGCCACATATTTTAATTGTAATATTTGGAAATAAGCATTTTATTAATAGACTCCGCACACCGTTTATTGTAACAACGTCGTTGATATTTACATTAATTTAATAATTAATTGTGCATTCAAAACTCTGCCATTCAGTCTCTAATTAGCACGGTTTAATTAATTCACCCTCTGCTTCGTGTCATTATTTTAGTTTACAAATATTACATTTCCATTGCTTTATGTTCTCCTGGTACTTTTTAGCGGTTGAAATAATTATTGTTTTACCGTGTTTATTCATTAGAAATGAAAAAATATAATAAGAAAAAATGAAAAAAATATAATAAGAGAAATGTCTAAATATAATCGTTAGTTTTCTTTAAAAGCATGTAATTATATAATTCATAATAGAATTTTCAAAACATAAGTTGAATTTGTAGTAACTTTTAACTTGTCAAGAAAAATATCAGTTTTGCCCATTTTGTTTTATTGCATACTTTGTACAAAAATGAAAACATCTTACTTTGTATTGTTTAATATCCATAAATAAATTGAGGCGTATACTGTAAAATGTGAAAATTGCCCTCCAAAACGGCAATGTTATAAAAATGTAATAGCATTTTTATTTAAACTTGCGGAACTCAAGTGGAATTGAGAATTTTTCGCGCCTACAATTTGTACTGTCGGCGGGTTGTTTGCACTTTATTTCGTCAAGATTTTGACGTGATGGAAGTGGTTTGTGTACTAGGAGTGTAGATATGTTGAAGAGGTCATAAGACATGGGACACGGATTAGTATTGTATCAAAATTATTAGTGGTGTGTGATTGTAAAAGTCCCATCATTGCATGTAACTTTGAATTGTTATTTATGTAGGTACTGGTGAAATGTAAACAAGGATGTCTTTATTGGCATTTTCCTTGGTAAAATAACTTTTTTAGCTTCAAATCTGGCATTCCGTGATCTAATTAGATATCTAGCTCAAAAGTTGTTAGAACGAAAATACACATTTTACCTCAATATTGTTTTGTAAGTTCGTAACCCATCCAGTATTTCTATTTGTTTGTTATTTTGTTTGTGAGCGCCTTCATTCCGTGAGTGTATGTTTTATTCAGGAGTTTCTTCCGCTGATGTCCCGAGATGGAGTGTTAACTATTTGCTACTAACTGTAGAATTATCTCTTTAAATGTATGTCATTTTAAAAAGTTCTTTGTGGACTTAAAATATTCTTTTTTTTTATAAAATTGTATTTGATAAAAAGATATAAAGAAAATTAAATTAATTGAATGAAATGATATAAAATGAAAATTAGTATATAATAACTCGAGAAATTATCCCAACAGGTTAGCGAATTTTTTTTATAATAATACCTTTTACGTTGGCGCCCAGTGGGGACTGTTTTTAAATAATTATTCACGTGTTGCGAAAACTTACATTTTATCTTTCAAATAGATATCATATCCTTGATAGAAAAATAAATGTTCTTGCCGTCTAACTATAGACCATTTTTACAAAACAGTTTACGAATAGAAAAAATCTCATATCGCAGTGAAAGTGTTTGCCTATCTGACGGTCACATCTCTATCTGGAGTAGGGTTGGCAGCATGCCAGGATGCTTATCTCAGATTTACACCTGACACGTTGCTGTATCTCTGTACTTTAACTTTTACCAAGATATCCTTCGAGGATCTTAGAAACACTGTATGAATAATATGTAATGATTTTTTATGAGACTGGCTAGCATCCTTTTGTATGTTCTTATAACTTTTTCATTCCTCTAGTAGATGGTACCCTGGTGGTGTGTTCAGACAAGGGGATAATGTTATCCTAGTATAGAAGTTGAGAAAGCTCCATGTAAATCACTAGCATCATCATCAGCTGCATCTGGTTGGGACTGACTGATTTAAGTAGATGCATAGGTACGATCCTGGAGACGGTAATTGAGTACTAAGAGTCTAAGTAAATAGCGTCCAAGGCACCTGTTCTGATATAAGAAGAATAGCTAGCTGCACAGGCAATATTATAGTGCACAAGCATTTGCGCAGATACAGGTGCACTTCCTTCCCTCTCTCTCATAGCCCGATGGGTCGGCGATCCGAGTCGATCGGAGAGATATCAAGCGCAGGATTAAAATGAAAAAGCTCTCCGATGCACATGCAGTCTGGTGATTGATACTCCCACCCATCAATTACCATCTTCTAGACTCCGGGCTACTTTGTGAAAGTTAAGGCTCATTTACACATTGCGATTTCATTGCCCGTTGCTTGCCATTTTATTGCAGCAAGATGCTACTTGCACTGTGTAAACGTAAAAACATTTATAAAACCTACAAAATGACTTAGGCCCCACCCGGGAATCGGACCCGAGACCTCATGAGTAGACGACTGCTCGTCTATGCGACCACTCACCAACGAGTGTAAAGTATGCGAACTAGTTAGAGTACAAAAGTAGTTACACCATTGCGAGCTATGTTCGTGTTTGTCTTTTGGACTTCGAAGTCTGCGTTTGAAGTCAAAGGTGTCGCGAGATGACAATTTTGAAGTTTGCTCGACTTTCTTGTTCTCATTGCATTTCATTAAGTTCGCTTGTAGACACTCTTTTTAATGGATTATCAAATAGTGAATTAGCAACATTTATTTTATTAAAAGTGAATGTTGTTCTACGCTTTTTAGGGTTCCGTACCCAAAGGGGAAAACGGGACCCTATTACTAAGACTTCGTTGTCTGTCTGTCTCCAGGCTGTATCTCATTAACCGTGATTGCTAGAATGCTGAAATTTTCACAAATGATGTAAGTATATCTGTTGCCGCTATAACAACAAATACTAAAAATTAAAAAAAAATATATTAAGGCTGTTGATTTATATTAATTAATGGCAAAATTGTATACTAGTAGCGCCATCTATTAGAAATAATGACTAACAGAAGTAACTCACACTTGACCATTCCTATTGTACTTTTTTCATAGATAATGGTACGGAACCCTTCGTGCGCGAGTCCAACTCGCACTTGGCCGGTTTTTTATTTTAAACACATTCCAAAGACAAAGATAAAGAAAATAAAAACATAACATTAGTAATATTATTCGTGTCAGTTATTTTTGTTCCGATAAATACCCAAAACTTTAAAATCCCGTTTATTATTCTTATATTTTTACATCGACAATACGCTTACAACACTAGACACAAATCGCTAACTTTTAGCCAATAGCGTCACGTAACACTGCACTCGTAAAATAGACATTCAATGTAAACTTGCTGTAAACTGCACATCATGCTGCAAAGTGTTCCTTCTGATTTATTGCCCTTCTCGAATGTTCGACAGTTGCAAATGATACAATATTGCACACAGGGTTAGGAATAAAAGATGGGAGTGTAAGATGTTTTCGTAATTTTCAAGTTTGGGAAAATGATTTTTATTTGCAAAACATGACCTACAATTAAGATTATTAATACACCGTTGTTGAAACGGCGCAATAAGTGTGATAGTATATTAATAGTTTTGCTAATATAATGTGTAAAATACTATGGATACGATTTTTTGATAAAATTAAATGAAAGTTGTTCATTAATAACTTAAGTTAAAGGCTCACAATCACAAAAGGTTCACAATGCTGGCAACTTTCATTATTTGTATTGGAATAAATCAACATTCATGAAACATTTACCAAGTAAACATGGCATGGTAATAAAACACAAAATTAACACGCTATTCATACGTTCGCAATGTTTAAAGTACTTTCATTATAAACAAACATATCTCTTTAGAACCCAGCAGGAACCATTTTATAAGATCAGCAATAATTAATACTGCATACAGTAACACTAAACTAGATATTTTCAAGCGAGTACACTCATTGAATTTATCGCCTCCAAGGGACCTATATATTTTATAGGCATATCAGAATCCCTTTTTCCGTCTGTCTATAAGAATCTGAATGAAAAATAATATATTATGTTGCAACTGTGATTGCTACGCCGTAGTCACGTAGAGTAGTATGAGATGACGTCACGGCTATGATGCTACGGCGTAGCAGATTGTCATGTTAACAATCTGTGGTGTCGTGAGATGAATTTGAAAATTTCAGTATGATACGATATCTTAAATGTAGGCTTCAAATGTATGTATTTATGAGTTATGATAGCATATAAATTGGATTTGATACTAGAGCTACTCGTCACTGCCACTGCTTGTCCACGTGGTCTAGTTCAGCTATTGTTCTGTTATCCTAGTAGGTACTTATTTTCGTTTTAAGAATTATATTTTCTCCACATTTAAGAATTGATTTAGAATTCTTATAAAATTGAGTAAGTTTTAAGTATGAAAAAAAGTATATTTTTTAACCCTTTATCTCAACTTGGAACCCTAACTATTCTGCCTCATTTAACCCTAAATCCTTTAGACGTAATTTGCTAATTAATTGACAATATCCCTAAACAAAACTGACCCAGTCCCGGGACATAATGTGCCCATTCCTGGAAGCAGCCACTTATTTCCACTACTTTCCTGGTAGGTATGGAAATGGAGAACGATTAGGTAAATAAACCAATTTTCCGGATTGCTTTTAAGGATACCGTGAAAACCTTTTACGGCTGGCTGACTTTGTTTTTGTTTATTTTAAATCGATGAGATAAAATGTTATTGTTTTTATTTAGATGTATTTTATAAATTACAAAACAAGTTATAAACTCAATTTTATTATATTAATCGAAATATCGAAAATATTTCATGTAAAATGTTGCCGAGACGACCGCTTAAAGTTTGCCCTGTGAAAAGATATCAGATCTCATGTAGAGCCAAGCTTATGAATCTACACGGTCTAACTGTACCGACCCTAACTTCTCAAATTCTACATAATTATCAGTAAAAATGTATAGCTTCGCCGTTGCTACCATCGTGGAGGTGATGCAAATATTTCGTTTCTGAAATAAGTAACGAAACAGCCAAGCCATGAATTTTTACTGATATGTAGTTTTTATTTGTCCGTTGACTATTCATTACACACAGGAACAGTGTCTTACAACGCTTTCATACTAGCAATTATTTCGGCTCGGGTTTTCTACACGGTAACGCGCGGCATCGTGCAAAAAATTGACAGTCAAGTAAGTGACAGGTTTAGTCGATGACACTTGGCATCGTGCGTACAGGTTTTTCGAATTATTTGCGCGTAAAAATACCACATGAGTAGAAAAACGGAACAGAGACTAAGCTTCAAACAACCGCGCGAATCGATTGCACTACTACAAGTACGCGGGGCATGTGTGTGTGACCACTGGCCGCTTGTCGCGTACGCAGCGATTCTGGGAAAAGACCGGTTTGCGCTTGCACAGGCAGTTGACATTCTCAGGGTCGGTGCGACGCACGTTATCTGTTTTTTTAGTTGCAAGTTTGAATATTTTAATATTAAACGTAATATTTTGTTAAAAATGGTGGTTTATTGTACACTGTGTATGAATAACACTAGAAAAACTAAAAATATATCATACTTCAACTATCCCAAGGAGTACGATAGGTGAGTAAATATTTTGATTATTACTTTTTCAAGTACCCACTTGCGTTTATTTTATTAGGACCTTTTTTAACAAGAAGAGAATTGTACACGGTTTGTTTTTACCTTTCATTATTATGACAAGTTTAGCATTTGTAAGTATGTATGTATTGTAAGTGTGTACATACCTACCTACTACAACCCAACCCACCCAGGTTGGGTTAAGTTTAAGTATTTTAAGTAAAGATTTGAACCTATTCCCGACGTCTGATTAAGCTGAATTTTTTATACCTGCGTCTTTTAACCGACTTCAAAAAAAGGAGGAGGTTCAATCCGACTGCTTTTAATGTTTGTTGTTTTATAACTTTTAATAAAACTATTTAACAAATGTTTTGTTTAATTTGTCTTAACCTATTGTGACAACCCTACCAAAATAGGTAACAATTTTGCACGTTCTTAAGAAGCTTAGTCTCTGTTCCGTTTTTCTACTCATGTGAAAAATACTGAGCATTCACGCGCGACTAAATACGCTAGTATCAAAACGCTCTTAAAGGAGGTAAAAAGAAAAAAAAAGAGAAATCCAGAATAGTTTGCCCACATCCTATAAAGTTACCACAAGAGTACCAGGGTGCAAGCAACGCGAGAATGTATGTGAAAAATTCCTATAACATTGTAAAATAAAAACGTTCTATTCACTTTTATTCTCTCACATTTTCGCAGCGAACAATTTCGAACAATTTGCTGGCGGTGCCTACATTTTTGTGGGTATCAGTTTCACGAGGTAATTTAGGCTGCGCGTATTTTTGTACGGATTTCGGGTATATATTTTTGGTTGAACGCGATTGGTGTTGATTGATTGGGATTGAATCGGAGTTATTGTGACTGACGTACTGAAAGTGGGAATGGCGAATGCTTTGTTGGTTTTGCAGGTCTTAAAAGGCAGACCGCAGATGCACGTCAAGATTTAATTTGAAGGAAAAAGCGTGGATGGTCTTCTTGCCAATTTTTGTGACCTTACTAGATAAATTGTCAACTCGGTTACCTCGTATATTTTGACAAGAATAACTTCGTTCCTTATATTCTCAATTAGCTGCTATCCCGTGGTTTTACCCGCGTAAAAACTGCTCTTCGTAACCAGATAAAAGATAACATATTTTACCTAGAGATGATAGTGCAGCTTCTCAAGAGTGATAGATTTTTTTAAATCGGTAGTGTAGTTTCGGAGCCGTTAGGGTGTACAAACAAACAAAAAAGTTTCCTGTTTATTATATTAGTATAGAAAATATCTTCTTACGATTCTGTCCTTTATATAAAATACAGGCTTTGTGACAGCAAATAAGCTTTATATTTCGGTGACCAAGCGTAGAAGTAATACATTCATGAATTAGGCCGAACGTGTTTATTGAAGGGCGAACACATTCCCGAACGAAAACCACTGAAGCGACCTCTTCAGAGTTGTAATGTTTACTTCAGTAAGTAAAGAAATGATTTGTATGGGTATTCTAAAATAGATCTTAATGTTATATGTTTAAGAATGTAAATCATATTGTAGACTCAATGTTTTAAAGCTAACATTATAAAAAAAGATGCAGTAGTTGCAAGCTGTTTTAACGTCCACTTAAAATATAAGCTCAATTTCCAAAAAAATACTTTTCAAACGGTAACTATTTCTTTAATACATCATTACACAAAAAAGCAAAAAACATATTCCGCCGACCCCAAATAAAATTGGGAACAGGGCAGGAAGATGATGATGATGACAACACAAGGGTGATTAAAGGTCATGGTACACATGAACGGCATGGCCCTGTTGTTAGGTAGCTGCAAGCCCGCTGTCACTCACTGTTGGCTTTTTATATTGACGTTATAAAATGGTTTATATGAGGTACAATTTGAGGGTTAAATTCAAAAGACAACTGGCCGTGCCGTTCATGTATGCCATGACCTTAATCCGGATTCAACCCTTAGTATACTCGTACATAGCCCAAACATAAGTTAAATACGTAAGGATTACAGTAGACTATGTCAACTCGTTAGACTTGTTACGCTCAGCTTTTGTTAGCCAATTCAATTGTACGTCAAAAGGGTTATATAAAGTCACGTGGACTTCGGAATATTCCATGTTCACAAAAATATGCAGGAATTCAAAAGCTTTTTCCTGACAATCCCCCTTAAAACATTTTTGAAAACTTTTTAACTTAATTATGAAGATAATCATAGAAATGAAGTACCAGGACATCATAAAAGACAAAGACATCAACGGTACAACGGTCGTCGAAGTTGGTTTCTGTACCACAAGGTTTCGCCTAACCACAATTAGGTCAAGCCACAGTCCCTCCAACCAGGGATACGCACAGTTCAACCATTTTAACCGATTTACACAATTTGCTTGACATGTATCGTAACTAAAACTAGTTTTAGGTCTAGTTCCAGAGGGCAAAGTTCGAAGTGTAATTAGCACCAGTATAGTAGAACTAGAATGACTAAAGCCTAGCAATTTCTTCATTACGCAATTTTTACTGTGAAATCAAATAAAGGTATTCCATTCGTAAGTAAAATATTCAGTCGTGGATCCGTTTAACTTATGAAAATCATCAATTCTTACCAGAAAACAGAAAATCCCTTACCTCAGAAATGCAACCCATCATACATCACCGCCAATGATGTACTAGGGTAACATAAACTGGAGGAACATCAATCACTAGTCCTGCAAGTGGCGCGTCCCCACATAATAGATAGTGCGGCTAGCCGGTGACACTTCATAATATCCTATGTTGTTGATCGACCGTTCTAACACCTAACTGCATTGTTGCTGCTTCATATCACTTGTGAGTTTAGTCTGTTTATACGTCACCGTCACTTGTAACATCAGGGTATTACACCTGGATTTTGTTGACGTCTATATCGCTGTTACACTCGTAGTTTCTCTCACTCGTACAAAAGTTATTTAATTTAAATACAAAAATAAAATATGAATAACGTAACAAATATATCAAAAGACAAAAAGAAACTTATCTTGGCTTCTCAAAAATCTGAAGCCATTTCAAAATATGAAGTTGTAAACAACTAATAGAGGATAGTTTTAAGCAACACATCATAATAAAGTTACTAGGATAATATAACCACAAAAGAATTCTTAAAAAGCAGTAGCCGGTTTTGAAGCTAAGTTCACTGAACAAAACGTCAGGAACAGGGAAATTATGTGGGATCCCTCCGGGCATCTCTCTATAGGAGGCTGCTCTTTATAAGCTTAGGGCAAATAGACATTCTATACAGTTTCATTTTTAAATCTTTTTAATTGCGCCTTGTTAATAACTAACTGCAAAAATATACTTTTAAGAAATAAATACATTAAATCAGGTTAAAGTTAGTTGTCCCATCGTTTTAAACGAATGAAGTGGTTTAGATGTCGTACAGGGATCGATAAGACCTTTGTGACAGTTTTAAGATGCTGGCTACAGTTATTTGGGCCCGTTTAAAAAAATAAATTAATTCAGAATGCGGGTCAAATAGCGGTCAGTCTCCATATTTTACATATCCACACTTACTTACGCAAACCAACATAACTTACGTAAAAAATGTTCTAAAAAGGAGCGGTCCAAATCGAGATCTACTTCTCATCATTTTTAAGGAAATGCGAGTACTACTTGTATATTTCAGACCGTTTTCACGCCCTTATTCAGATTTCCAGCCCCTACCATGATAATATCACTGGATATTGAAAACGATTTATCTACATGAACCGAAGGGATTTCTCGTTTTCATCCAATGTATGGAAATACACTCTTTTTCAGGGAAAAGGAGATATTTTCAGTTTGTAGTGAAAATAAGGTGAACATTAGAGTTCCATGGTATTTATTGATATATTAAAACGTAAACTAGAATACGAAAGATTCCGTAATTTATGGGCATAATAAAAAAAACCTTAGCTATTTTGAAATTGAATATAGTACACGAACAGTACAGATGTTCAATTACAAAATTATTTTCTATTCGAAATGCAATCGAGAACCGATGTTTGTGCCATAGCGATCGTACCGAAGAGCTTTTCGACATTAATCATTTTTACCAAGATGAGGCATCCGAATTCAGCAGAAGATATCATATAAATATACATTTCTTATTCAGATTCTTACGATAGCTCTCAAGATATATTGTAAGGAATATCTTATCAGTTTCCTGGAACTCTGGAGTTCAGGTATATTACTTTTAGAATACATAGCATACTTACATTTTTATTTATCTAACTACTAGCCGTTTTCCCGCGGGTTCACTCGCATCCCGTGGGAATTACTGCCCGTACCCGGATAAAATATAGCCTATGTCACTTGTGGATAATGTAGCTTTCGAATGGTGAAAGAATTTTTAAAATCGTTCCATTGGTTTTTGAGCCTGTTCATTACAACCAAACAAACAAACAAAGTTTTCCTCTTTATAATATTAGTATACATAGATGAAAAAACTAACTTTTTTGTAATATTAGTCATCTTTGTAAATAATTTTATAAATATCAATAAAACTTGAACATACTTTACAGCGATGACAGTCTGTTTTACTATGAAAATTGACCACTAAGGAAATAAATTAAATTTTTCGTAGGCGCACTTTATTTATTAAACGCTAGTGACTTTTATGGTCGTGGGCATGCCCATAAAAACGTTTCCTTCCCTGATACCCTTATAATCGCGTTACGTCCATACATCCATCCTTTCGCATCTGCGAGTTTATCTTTTCAAATTTATTTATTGGGAAAGTGCTGGCGAGTTTCTAAGAAAATTCTGTGGACGTTGAAGATTTTCTCTTTATGAACCGCAATTTCCCGGTAGCCAAATTAGTTTTTTTACATATGTACCGTATTTTCCTTAAATATTTACGTGTCACTAATCTCGTTCACGTTAATGTGGAAAACATTTATTAAAAAGGTTGAATAGTGTAAACAGTTAATATAATTTAGTGGCCATTTTTTATTCTAATAAACTTGTTACTTACTATATTGATAGAATCAGCTCCTAAAATAAGAAATAATAGTCTAGTGGGCACTATTTCCCTTGGGAAATTAGTAGGTGTGCCCTTAAAATTGTGACTGAAACGGCCGCTCATTTATTAGATTACCAGGCTGACAGCATAGCTAGGGGCTATCTGGATGACCGTGGAGTGACGTGAATAGAAGCTATCATCGTAGTCGTTTAATGTGAAATTGAATCGTGATAATATACCATTTTGGGGTGGTTTATTTAATTAGTATTGGTTTACGATACTGGCACTACATTAATGTGGAACCAATATTGGAAATATTTCCATCCATATTTCTGTTTCTAATTGAAACAATTGACTTGAGACAGTGAGATTCAACAAGGGGCGCTTTGATTGCATTTACTACAGAAAGACTTAAGCTGAACAATATTAAACTTTGTTGAAAAGTTTGTCTATTTTTTTAATATTTGGTACGACCGTATCATAACATTTATGTTTTAAAAGTTGTATCAATTCTGACATATATTTTGGCAAAATATTTGACAGTTTATCAAAACGCAGCATTAGAGCTGGGAAGTTAGTCAGAGAACTTACAATTTAAGTTCATGTTTCATCGCTAAAGATACATTTTTGGCTTTTCTCATGTGGGGAGTCCACCTTAGCCACCTCTTGCTATGCATTTTTGACTATAACACATAGATCATGGTGACAAATCCCAGTTAAAGAACTCGTCAAATTTCTAAACATGCTTTTACAGATGGTCTATACCTACATTTTCAATTGCCTTATCAGAAGACCAACCGTGGAAAACATAACCTTCACAGATCAAATAGTTCTACTTTCTAGGCGTCATAAAATTATCTTATTATCTTTACCCAAAAAATATCCTTACGTAGCAACACTTTTCACTCGTATTACATTAGCCAGTTTCAATGGACGGTATATTAATTCGCATACGTCGGTCGCCTGGCTGAGCGCCAAATCCTGCCACAATGGGTCAGCCTCCCCACAATGTTTAAATGTTTTGATTCATGGTTTTAAAACCAGTTACGTAAGCAAGCTTTGTGTTAGCTTAGAATTTTTGTGGGTACAAAAATATTTAAGTAACATTTTACAACATAAATACCAACACTTTTTGGCACTTTTTTTTGTATATAGCGTGAATTACTATTTGAAGCGTTAGTAAAGTAAATGCGGCGAAATGGTTCCAGTAAAGGATGGTACGGCAGTGTTTGCTTTGCGTTCGACTTGGCGGGGGCACTGCCGTGCCCCCAAATTCGATTTTATTGTTTTACTAACTTTTTAACCAAAAAATTGTTTGCTGTTAGAATAACCCATATATAGCTAACATGGCTTATAATTCCCAGATATTTTTGCTCCAAAAATTACTGCTGTATATAATTACTTTCTACGTTAGTTTCCGCGCAAGTTACATGAAGGTTCGTGCCTACTAGACCACTTTTTATAGGACCTTATGGGTGACGCTCGCCTAAAAATGAGTAGCAGCCATTAATCACGGTAGATGGAATTTAATCATTATTTCTTCAGAGGAAGCTAACCCGTAGTTTTTATAAGTAGCAGCATCTAGTGATATTGTTGGCTAACTCTTATGAATAATACCCTCCAGTTTTCTTTGGAAGCTGGCTTGTTGCTTTCAATTACGAAATATTAAGTACTAGTTAAAGGGTTTAGCAGCGGTTTCACCCGTGCTGAGGACAACTTCTTTTTTAATATGATCGTTCTCCTTACTACAATGAATAATATGTCATAAAAAAAATAATCGGAATCGGTCCCGACGTTCAGGTGTGATGCCAGAAAAAATAAGAGGTGATTTTAACATTATAGACTAGCTTTACCAGCGGTTTCACCCACGTCTAGTAGAGCTCCTTCGCTCACCCGGTACATAGAAAGCCTTTTTTTGATAAATGAGTTATCTATAATATAAAAATGAATCGCTAAATGTGTTGGTAAGCGTATAACTCAAGAACGGCTGGACCGATCGGGCTTATTTTGGTCTTAAAATGTTTGTACAGATCGAAAGAAGGTTTTAACGATGAGAAAATATGATTATAAAAAAAAACAGGATCCGCGTACGAAGTCGCGGGCAGAAGCTAGTTTTACATAAAAACATCCGAAAGGCGCATCTAGTTTAGCGCGGTTAAACAAACAAACTGTTCATCTTCATAATAATATAGATTTATCAGTGTATTTACCAGGAACGCATAACATAAAAAGATACTCTCCATTTTAATATCAATAAGGTAAGTGATGGTAAAAGCTATCCCACCAAAAACATTCTGTAAAAAACTAGCCAATTCTCGCTGAAGCTGCTTGTTTATCTCTAAAAAGTAATGAAATCTAGACAAAGTCGTGCTGAGTCTAAGGATTCTTACGGCGATTTCTTTACTATTATAGTTAATGCTATATGACTCGCCGTTGACTTGTACTCACTAACGTTTAAAGAATGATCAACGGCCAGTCATATAGCATTAACTATAATAATAGTAAAGAAACCGCAGTAAGAATCCTTAGACTCAGCACGACTTTGTCTAGATTTCATTACTTTTTAGAGATAAACAAGCAGCTTCAGCGAGAATTGGCTAGTTTTTTACAGAATGTTTTTGGTGGGATTTCTTTTACCATCACTTACCTTATTGATATTAAAATGGAGAGTATCTTTTTATGTTATGCGTTCCTGGTAAATACACTGATAAATCTATATTATTATGAAGATGAACAGTTTGTTTGTTTAACCGCGCTAAACTAGATGCGCCTTTCGGATGTTTTTATGTAAAACTAGCTTCTGCCCGCGACTTCGTACGCGGATCCTGTTTTTTTTTATAATCATATTTTCTCATCGTTAAAACCTTCTTTCGATCTGTACAAACATTTTAAGACCAAAATAAGCCCGATCGGTCCAGCCGTTCTTGAGTTATACGCTTACCAACACATTTAGCGATTCATTTTTATATTATAGATAAGACATTTATCAAAAAAAGGCTTTCTATGTACCGGGTGAGCGAAGGAGCTCTACTAGACGTGGGTGAAACCGCTGGTAAAGCTAGTCTATAATGTTAAAATCACCTCTTATTTTTTCTGGCATCACACCTGAACGTCGGGACCGATTCCGATTATTTTTTTTATGACATATTATTCATTGTAGTAAGGAGAACGATCATATTAAAAAAGAAGTTGTCCTCAGCACGGGTGAAACCGCTGCTAAACCCTTTAACTAGTACTTAATATTTCGTAATTGAAAGCAACAAGCCAGCTTCCAAAGAAAACTGGAGGGTATTATTCATAAGAGTTAGCCAACAATATCACTAGATGCTGCTACTTATAAAAACTACGGGTTAGCTTCCTCTGAAGAAATAATGATTAAATTCCATCTACCGTGATTAATGGCTGCTACTCATTTTTAGGCGAGCGTCACCCATAAGGTCCTATAAAAAGTGGTCTAGTAGGCACGAACCTTCATGTAACTTGCGCGGAAACTAACGTAGAAAGTAATTATATACAGCAGTAATTTTTGGAGCAAAAATATCTGGGAATTATAAGCCATGTTAGCTATATATGGGTTATTCTAACAGCAAACAATTTTTTGGTTAAAAAGTTAGTAAAACAATAAAATCGAATTTGGGGGCACGGCAGTGCCCCCGCCAAGTCGAGCGCAAAGCAAACACTGCCGTACCATCCTTTACTGGAACCATTTCGACGCATTTTCAGGCCTCTGTTTGAGAACCTCTGGATAATACCAGAACGCCGAAATTTTCATCATCCAGAAAGCTATAATCACATACGTAAAACCCAGAATTTCAAGTCTGTAGGTCATTTAATTTCGAAGTTAAGCGAAAGCAAAGTTTCGTATTTTCGACACTCACTCACTCATGATCATCAAAATAGAACTAGTACTTCCAATAAAGTCAGAGAGCTGAAATTTGGAACAGAGTTAGGATTTAATGACCACATATAAGGAAAACTATAAAAACTAGGATAATCGAAGATCTGGAGTACCTGGTGACCCTGATTAGAAAACACAAAAGCCCAACCAAACTATTAGAGGAATCAACATAACGCCTTAGGTAGATATCAATAAGCTCACGTTTCTACAAAAAGAAGTGAAATCCCACCAAAAACATTCTGTAAAAAACTAGCCAATTCTCGCTGAAGCTGCTTGTTTATCTCTAAAAAGTAATGAAATCTAGACAAAGTCGTGCTGAGTCTAAGGATTCTTACTGCGATTTCTTTACTATTATTATAGTTAATGCTATATGACTGGCCGTTGATCATTCTTTAAACGTTAGTGAGTACAAGTCAACGGCCAGTCATATAGCATTAACTATAATAGTAAAGAAATCGCCGTAAGAATCCTTAGACTCAGCACGACTTTGTCTAGATTTCATTACTTTTTAGAGATAAACAAGCAGCTTCAGCGAGAATTGGCTAGTTTTTTACAGAATGTTTTTGGTGGGATTTCACTTCTTTTTGTAGAAACGTGAGCTTATTGACATCTACCTAAGGCGTTATGTTGATTCCTCTAATAGTTTGGTTGGGCTTTTGTGTTTTCTAATCAGGGTCACCAGGTACTCCAGATCTTCGATTATCCTAGTTTTTATAGTTTTCCTTATATGTGGTCATTAAATCCTAACTCTGTTCCAAATTTCAGCTCTCTGACTTTATTGGAAGTACTAGTTCTATTTTGATGATCATGAGTGAGTGAGTGTCGAAAATACGAAACTTTGCTTTCGCTTAACTTCGAAATTAAATGACCTACAGACTTGAAATTCTGGGTTTTACGTATGTGATTATAGCTTTCTGGATGATGAAAATTTCGGCGTTCTGGTATTATCCAGAGGTTCTCAAACAGAGGCCTGAAAATGCGTCGAAATGGTTCCAGTAAAGGATGGTACGGCAGTGTTTGCTTTGCGCTCGACTTGGCGGGGGCACTACCGTGCCCCCAAATTTTATGAAAAGTAAAATCTCGGTTAACTTTATACATAATACTCTATAAAGAGTGAGCATAAACATAGTTTATCCCTCAGTACTGCCTTTAATCTAACCTCCTTGAAAATTCATAAAAGAATATACTTTCTTATAAAGTTAACTTTGCACAAAGGGATATTTACCATTATCCATCTTTTTTCAGGCTTAAGTGTATTATGAAACCATAATAGAGAGGGCTCCTTTGTACATGTATGTATAAAGAATCTGGTTTTGTCTGCGGTTCATCTGAATTCTGAAGTACCTAACTATTTTATATAGCTGTGTAAAGAACTAATTGTCCTACAGTACCACCCGCTTCCCAACGGAACTAGAGTAGCCTAAAGTAAAAACCGGCCAAGTGCGAGTTGGACTCGCGCACAAAGGGTTCTGTACCATTATTTTTTTTGTTAATATTTACATTTATATATATTTTTTTATTTTTTGTATTTGTGGTTATAGCGGCAACGGAAATACATCATTTGTGAAAATTTCAGCTTTCTAGCTATCACGGTTAATGAGATACAGCGTGGAGGGAGACAGACAGACAACGAAGTCTTAGTAATAGGGTCCCGTTTTACCCTTTGGGTACGGAACCCTAAAAAGTAAACTCTAGGAAAGGATGTAATCAGAGTCTAGAGAGTCTATTTGTGTACCAAACATTTAAATATTTAACATTATTCATTCTATGTAAGGATTGACGTAAATACAAAATTAGTGGTACCACAGTCCGATTATGTAGGTCAGATTATGTGACATTAAAACATGAAAATAAATTGAAATTCAGCTGCATATCAGTGGAAAGCTAAGCGCGTAATAATCTGCTTATAGGAACGAGAATTTATATTTGATGCATTTATAATTATTTTGCTGTTTATATCATAAACTATAGGCTATTCTGATAAATCTATAGGCCTTGATGGAGATGACGCAAAAAACTGAACTCCTACTGGCCTTAGGCAAAGCTAGAGACTTCATCTTTCGTTCCTTCCACTCGAGGAAAACTTGCTTTTGACCTGGCTGTAGATCTCTACAAATATCAGTAACTAGCTTCTGCCAGCGGTTTCACCCGCGTCTCGTGGGAACTACTCGGCGCACCCGGATAAAAAGTAGTCTATAGCCTTTCTCGTTAAATGGGCTATCTAACACTGAAAGAATTTTTCAAATCGGACCAGTAGTTCCTAAGATTAGCGCGTTCAAACAAACAAACAAACTCTTCAGCTTTATAATATTAGTATCTATAGATTATAAAGTAACTATTTCATCCTCTAACCCTCATCTCAATTTTATTGCAGGATAACTCCAATAAAATTTTATCAGCATGTCTTCTTCTTTCATATTCTTTTATCTGCCGTCATCATCTCACATTCTTTCTAGTCATGTCGACAAAAGTAATTAAATACAGATGATGAATGATATAAATAATGCTTTATTGGTTTACTTTTTAATACTTTCAATTTCAATGTAGTGCCAAATACATACTGTTGGAAATATGAACGCATCCTAAACCCAATTTTTTTTCGTGATGTCAATGTGCTCTTTTGTTCTTTTCGGTTCATTTACAAATTCAACTGCTATTTTCATCGTAGCGCTCCGCTTTTGATTTTCCCTTTAATATTTCAATATAAAACCAATAGTTTTCATCATGCTACTATAATTTCCGAAACGCATCTAGAAAAATGTTTAGAATCACTAATTTGTTCCTTGAGTGGTGCGGAGGCGTTGTGCCAAGTAACACGAATAAAAACGGGGCATGCATGCCAAGAAGATTGTGTTGTAGTGATGTGCTTGATACGGTATACACCGGGAATTGGAGCGGGAATCGGGACACCGGGATGTCAAGTATGATTTTGGTTTAGTGGCCTAAATGTTAAATGCAGGAAACATTTTGAAATTGGTTGATTTGTAGTTTTGTATTTCTGCAGTAAAAAATGATGATCTACTTGTAGATTGACAGCGAATCTGTTTCCATCCATTTGAAATTTCTAACGTTTTTAGGAAGCTATAGTTCATTTGGTTTGTGTGTTAGGAATATGTTTGTCAAAAGTGTTACAATATTCTCTCAGTGTCGTAACACAGTTTTTTTTGTAGCCACTAATGTGGTTATCAACTGAGTTTTCAGTCAAAAAACATAAAAAATGAAAGAATAGAATACAGCATACATTTAAAATTCGTTCTGTAATGAATGTTATAACCCATTCTTCTCTCTAAAGCTATGAACATCTGACACTTAACAAATCGTCAACCATAAGCGCTATTCGATAATGGATCAAGCGCACAAGCCACATTTTAACGTCCCAGGTGTCCGGACAACGGGACATAAATCTCGGGAAATTGGGGCGTCCCGCAGACAGTTCACATCACTAGTTAGTATCGAACGTCAGAAAGGATTGAAGCGAAGCAAATGGGCCGATAGAGTTGTGTTCAAACGTGTTTTCTTTTCTTTTAGATTGTTTGTTTTGAGATTGATAGAAAACGATTTGATAGTCTTCTGTTATGTAGTGTAGTGAGCTCGAGGGAATGTACTAACGTATTTCTTGTGGTAAGACTTTTTGCAAAAAACATTCGAACAATTTCGGGGATTACAAATCCATTCTGTACGGATGGGATTGCTTAGGGTTTTATGAAAAAAGTGATCCTAGAAAGCTGGTTTGCGTGTTTTGTGTTGTTTATCTTGAGTGGGTTTGGTACAAATACAAAATCGATTGTTAAGAGGGCAAGCATATTTTTACCAAAAGGTTACTTGGCATCTTGGTGACCATCATATAACATTTTAAAGAAATTCTGGACTCTGAAGCATTTAAAATTCATGCAAAATCTTTGGAAATGAAAAATCACAAATAATTTTGATAACATTAATGAAATTTACTTAAATATCTATCTTATTATACTACCTTGTCTAACCCTTACAATGTCCACCTTTATCTAACGACCTTAGAAGACATCTTTTCTGAAAGCAGTGAACCGAAATTAACTGATAGTGAGGGTTGAATGAATGAGTGAAGGATGAATGAACGAATGGCAGCCATTAATCTGATCGGTCTTATATTCTTGAGGTGTTAGCACTATTAAGACCATTTATGAATATAGTAATACTAGCTTCCACCCGCGTCCCGTGCAAACTACTTTTGTACCCAGATAAAAATGAGGCCGGGTCTCAAAATTGTCATGGTTGGGAAAAGGCTAGCCAGATGATACAATAAATGTTTTTAAACTTTCGCGATTTGTACACATATTTTAGACAACAACCAGGTCTTACTCGCAATCAAACTCTTTACAGCCTTCCCGTCGGTCGGTGCAATTCGGCCGAAACGTCGGGAGACAAGAGGTGTCGTAAACCTTTTATAGTTTGATCGCGAGTAAGACCCGGTTGTTGTCTAAAACAGATGATGCAACTTGAAGTTTTATTCTAACAAGATCGAGTGAGATTGTCGACCATTCCTATTCAGGTAAGATTTTAACATTTACCTTTGTACCTACGTAACTGCCGGTCAAATAACGATGTAGCCTAAATCCCACGCAACTATTAGCTATTACTACAGCCCACCCAGATTACATTTACATTTTATTACAGAGCCGTTAGGTTTTGCGTAGCTCGGGCTGACTGTAGCGGGCTGTTTTTGGCAATTTCATTATCTATGGACAAGAGTTAGGGAACCTATGGTACTATTAAGTTTATTATGTTAATTTTGGGAAGATTTTTAGCCAGTATTCTAGATAGAGCTTACTTACAAAACTGAGTACAGCTTGTTTTTTATTATTAAGTACTAGCTGTTTCTCGCGGATTCATCCGAGTCCAAGGAAAACTTCTTCCCGTTACTCCGGGATAATGTAGCTGCCTTCTGAATCAAAAGCTCTGTTCACCTTTCAAGTTACGTTTCTGTCACAGGTGTACAAATCATAAAAAGTAAACTCATAAAAGAACAGTAAACATTTTCGAGGCACCCTGTAGGTGACTTGATATATTGATTTATACCCCAGGCTCTAAGTCAAACCAGATGCAGCCGATAACCAGTATTTTGTGATCAACGTGATCAACTGCCTGTCTGACCTTACAATACGATACCCCTTAGAAATATTGATTGCCAGGCTTTTTAGCAATTCGTAAAAATTGCCACAGATGTACAAATGACAGCTGTGACCCACTAATTAACGTGCCTTCCGAGACGCAGAGGAACTCATCGTGACAAGAATTACCCATCCATGTAGCAACCGCGACAGGAATTGATTAACCTTAACGACTCATGGGTTGTTATTTAGCTTTGGTCATCATCATCACCATTCTTTGACGGCAGCATGTTTTCTCCTTCCATACTCTTCTATATCTGCCGTCATCTCACAAGTAACATTCTTTCAAGCCATATCGACTTTCACGCGATCCGTCGTTTCTTTGGTCATCCTCTTCCACTGTCGCTGGATCTTATATCCTATCTATCCGTTGATTTTTAATTAGAGATTGAATTTTGACGTTAGCTCAATAGAAATAATGCCAAATTTTCAATCTCTAATCACAAGATATCTCTATAGAGCTTTGGGTGTATATCCATCCACGTTCATGCCAAAATCTTCCTTACATGACTCATACTTAGCCCAGGTCATCAGGTAAAAATTGACTGTTACCGTTACATAACAACATTACACAAACATTGTGAGATTAACTTTAGTTATTACTATGTAATCCTGGTATAACTTATGCATTCATTCTGTGCCTCAGCCAAAATATAGTCATTACGCTTAATTGAATGGCTGCTGGCGTATTTCTAAAGAGATAGCGGAAAATTGCTTAATATAATTACTTTAGTAAAATCCCTTCATATAATTTGCCAGGTACATAAATGGTACACTAAAGTAAATCTGTACCAGTATGGTTTCGTTTCCATCTGAGAAAGAACCAATAGAATCGCTTCACCAGAGCTGTGCTGACCGAGGCAAGATGAATGAAGCGGTTCTATTGGTTCTTTTCAAACATATCCCTCACTACGGATCCTCGCACATCTCTGGTGGAAACGCAGCCTTATTAACGGCTAAGTTTTTTGATTAAATGTTGTCAAGATAAATCTAAAATTATAAAAGCATGTAAGTATATCTTGCTTGTTGAAAAGTCAAGCTCTGGGTGACGAAAACCGCAAAAACAACAGTAGGCATGGTTAACCACTGCTGCCGTGAATTGTGGTCAGAAAACAGTCCAGTCCATGGAACTCAAGTGTATGTCATTTGCCTATTTAAGTAGTGTTATTTGTATGTTTGAGAAGATACTAAAGTGATGTGAATAAGTAGTTCCAATTGGTAGTTCTGTAATAAAAATTAAAAAAAAAACGTAAAACTCGGTGTTCAAAATTACGTATATTTTTTTTTTTTTCTTTCAAAGAAATCTTTTGTGATAAAAGATGTACTTTTATCGAAAAAGATGCCTTCTTAAAAAATGCTTCATCATCCTATCTTTTGATACTCAATCTCCCCTCTTACGTCATACATCCCATACGTCTTTATCAGCAACGAAGCAATGATTAATGGCAACTATAGGTTCAGGATCACCGATGCCGATTACACCCGAACACTCCCGAAGTCACCCGAACATTTCCGAAAACACCCGAACCTTTGACTTATCAAAATTATTGATGACTAAATTTAAATTCCGTTGAGCCTCATGTTATTAATTTTGTCGTGGAATAAATTAATTTCGATACAGTTCCGCTTAAAATATTAGGGTAAAATGTTTGTTTAGTATAACGTCACTATAATGATCTCATCATTTTCGAACAGGATAGTTTAATGGTGACATGGAAGCTGAAAATACGGGCTTCTCATGTGATTATGCAACGTTTTTGTGGCTGTCTCATGTAATCTTGACGTTCAAAAAGTGCTGTTTTCAGCCTACTTTGAATAAATGCTTTTTGGATTCTGATTACATTCGAATATACCATGTATATTTTGCTATATAAAGCTCTTTTATATATTTGTTTGTTGTAACATTTCAGTATATATTCATAAACCATAAATACTTCTTAAAATAATCAAAGATGGTGATCTGTTTATCTACGATTCTTTAGGGTGTTAAAAATAAGATTTCGTCTAAGCGTATTTTACCACTTTTCTCTTCAAATCAGTTCAGACATGAAAATAACATGGGAACTGAATGGTTTTTGAGCAATAATTGTAATTAAATGCAATGCCAGCAAGGTTCAGTCCAAATATAATATAGAGCTTAAGATCGGGTCTGTCATTGTAAGCGGATTAGTTCTGAAGCTCCAAAACTAGCGAGATACCGTTGCTATATAATAATTCTTAAATGACCCAGCCACTAACAAAATATTTTTTAAACTTAACTATCTATTTTTCTATAAATAATATGGTAAGTGCTTAATGGTAATTACATTCGATCTATAGATGTATTTTACAATATGAGTAAAAGAAAATTAAACCTACTTCTAAAATAGGCTACTAGCAGCTAGTGTACAGTTTCATAACAGCAGAGTTATTTGATGAGAGCGTGTTTTTGTCATACTTTTTGACTTTAGTACTTAATAATACAACGTGATGTAGTACTATGACCGCGCGGAAAAACCGATCGAAAAATTGAAGCGGAAAGTGTAAGAGTGATCTTTGACAACTTCGGATTGACAACGTGATATGAACAGAACTTTTAATGCAAATCTTCTCCCTTTTTATTAAAAGCTTTTTTATTTTTATTAAAAGCTTTTATTTAACTTGCAATGTATGTAAATAAATATATATATTTGTATGTTCGGGTGAAATCTTTGAACTCAATTTTGAAGTAGATATATTCAACCGTTTGTGCTGAAATTTCGTGGACGCGTTTAGTTTGGATGACAATATATGATAAGATATGTGACGTCATTCTAAATCCAATATGGCGGATCATACAAGATGTCAGAACTGTTATATTTAATCCACTTATACAATATGGGTATCAAATGAAAGGGCTCGTTGAGAGTAATTTGAAAAAGTATATGACGTCATTCTGAATCCAATATGGCGGACCATGCAGGATGGCGGAATAGTTACCTTTAGTCCACTTTTACAATATGGGTATTAAATGAAAGAGCTCGTTAATAGTAACTAGAAATAATGGCGATAACTAAAAAGTAAAAAATAAATTAAAAGTAAAAAAAAACTTTTAAAGAAAAAGCTTTTATTTAAAACCTCTAAAAAGAAGAAAATAAAATTTTGTCAATAATAAAAGCTTGTCGCGTGTTTTACATACCTATCAATATTCCTTTACCTATATCATAATAATTTGCGGTAAAACTCGCGACAAGCTTTTATTATTGACAAAATTTTATTTTCTTCTTTTTAGAGGTTTTAAATAAAAGCTTTTTCTTTAAAAGTTTTTTTTTTCCTATACCAATCGCCTACTCTGTGGCCCAACCTTACAGTCACTGGATAGGATATACGAGTAGTAGATATACATACATGTATAGCTACAGCGATTGATGACAGGTATCACTCCTGACCCAATTCCTGTTTAAGGACCCACAAATGAAATGGGTAGACGGATGCTGTTTTTCCAAATTGACCTTGCTATACTTTCCTGTTGTCTAATGGGAACTCGATATTTTTAAAATATTTTTATCCCGTTGTTTTTTACATTTTTGAAATGTTTAAAATATATAGGTCGTTTATATTAATTGTTTTGGAAGGTTTTATGTTACCCTTATTACACGGAAAAAAATCAAGGTTATTAAATTGGACCCTTTCGGAAGCAATAAAAACTAACAATGATGGCGTCCTAGCCGATTATCGGCCACGGCGGCTGTTCTCATATAAGGAGATCAGCCAGCTGCGCAGGACACATTATAATGCACAAGCATTTGCGCAGACACAGATGCACTCCCTATTCCCTCACTCTCATAACGGGATGGGACGGCAATCCGTCACGACCGGAGAGAGATCAGGCGCAGGACCGACATTAACGTGCTCTCCGATGCACGGGTGTATCAATCACCAACTTCCAACTCCGGGCTGCTTTGTGAAAGTTTCTAAAACCCACAAAGCGATTTCGGCCCGTCCCGGGAATCGAACCCGAGACCTCGTGCTCAGCAGTCGGCTATGCGACGACTAGACCAACGAGGCTAACAATAATGCTGAAAGAAATAGACAAATTAAGTATAAAGAAAAAACTTTGTTATTTATATGGAGATTCGGTATAACAAATTAGGTAACTGGGTCTTTCAGTTTCTTCAAGTAAATTGGTGAAACAGATTACTATTATTTAGTATAGTCATAATCCAGAACACTAGTTCAATCAACCCCTTAGTATGCGTGCCGATTAAAAAAGATGAAACGAAGTTCATTCGATTTATGGACCATTCTCGATTTTATCCGTATGCAGGTTAAAAAGCCACTTCATTGTGTTTTAATCTCGTTAAAATGCAGCCGGCGCCGAGTGGAAGTCGCGAGCCAACTCGGAATCGTTTATTTGTATCGATAAATTGTATATCGATATGTGTTATAATCACTATGGATTTTTTAGGTTGCAAACGGTTTAGTCGTACCCCTTTGGTCATCATCATGTGCCTATCCTTTTCCTAATAATGTTTGGGGTCGGCTTCCAGACTAACCGATGCAGCTGAGAACCAGTGCTTTACATAGAGCGACTGCCTGTCTGACCTCCACTGGTAAGGTTGTCAGACTTTCTGGCTTCTGATTACCCGTAACGACTGCCAAAGATGGTCAAGTGACAGCCGGGACCCGCCAGTTTATCGTTGCCACGATATCTATCGTAATCCATTAAAATTATACCTATTTACTTGCCCTTATAAATGTAGCTCTTATTTACCGCAAAACATTTGTATGTATAGATTTCTATCTACCACCAAATTCAAGTATACTTGAAATGTGGCAAAACGAATTACCATCTAACATCGCGCAAATTTAAATTTACATTTCGTAAACTGATTATGTCGCAGTTTTCATTGGAATTTAGGCTTTATGGCTATGGTGTTAAAGTTTGTGCAAGATTGACAGTTGGCAAATGTTGGGGCTTAGTAAATTTGTTATGTTTATTCGGCGAACGATGTCATTTTCATTTGTTGGTGAGATGGAAATGGGATGGTAATAGTGGCAATGTTTCACGTTGTGGTTACTGGGATATTATATTATGATGTGTGTCTGTTATTTAGAAGATCAAATCAATACATAATCCTGTTGTAAATTCTGATGATTTTGACTAGAAAATGGGTCAATTTGAGAGATTATAACGTAGTGACCACTTATGTGACTTTATAATTGGCAGTTACGTTGGAAAATAAAGTATTACATCAAACAGAGCGAAACTTCACAATTGTGTAATGATGATTTAACTTGGTCAAACAGTGGTACATATATTGAAAAAAATTTTCACACGTTGTTTTTTATAATAATACTAGCTTCTGCCAGCGACTTCGTTCGCGGATCATGTCGCTTATGCCAGCGACAGTGCGTTTTCCCAACATTTCCCTTCACTGCTCTGGTCCTATTGATTGTAGCGTGATGAAAAGTATACTATAACCTGCTCAGGAGTATGAATAATAATTGTACCAAGTTTCGTTAAAATCCGTCGAGTAGTTTTTGTTTCTATAACGGTTATACAGATAGACAGACAGACAGACAAAAATTCTACTGATTGCATTTTTGGCATCAGTATCGATTCCTAATCACCCCCCCGATAATTATTTTAGAAATATATTTCATGTACAGAATTGACCTCTCTACAGATTTATTTTAAGTAAGTATAGATGAAATTCTTAACTTGTGCGTTATCAGAGACTGGGATAGAGCATTGGATGTGTGCATGGTTTTAAATCGCGACAGCTCAGCATACTGCAGTTTGCACCTTGAGTTTGGGCTTGTTTCTAGAATCATTAGGGGTTGCATGTTTTACGTCCCTCTAAAATTTGTTTAAGAATAAAAATGCACAAAAAAAAGTACTTATTCACAGTCAAAGTAGCTTTTATGCCACCATATTTCTGAAAGCTAAGCTAAACTACCAAGCCCCAGCCTGACTTGTTTATAAAAAAATGCACATCTATGATTATAAATGATAATTAAGTGTTAGCTAATGTTAAATATTGTGCTATAATAGAAGTAAGATCCCAGGCACCAGACGTCAATGTATTTCTGACGAAGTGGTCAAGTGGCTGATGAGTAGTGTTAGTATGTACTAAGAACGCATGCCTATCGGCTAGCTTGCTCAGACGGCCAATTTTCAGGTATCGGGTAATCAAGGTACATCAAAAGATTACTTACCTCACGTAAATTCTCAAAGCTGATTTTTACGTATATTTTAGGCAATATCCTTAAAAATAAGTCGCCAATACTCCCAGACAGTTTCCGTCGGCCGTTTTGCTTTGCAGACGCTTTAAAGCTCCCAAAATAATTATTAAAGTCACGTAAATTCTGATGCTCCATTTTTATATATGTCTACCAGGCAACTATTTTAAAATCTTTTACAAGTAGATAGACCGATCCAAGGGGCCAATCACCCCATAAGCTCAATTTTAATGCCTCTGTGGGTAGGAGCGCGAGGGCACTATCCACGCGCATGAGACTGAGTGAGACATGTATTAGAATATATTGACTTATCTCTCTCTTACTCCGTTACAATTTACTCATATCAATTAATTGTTAATATAAAAAAATTGCGTGAATTTACGTGACTTAAAGTAATTATTTTGGGAGCTTTAAAGCGTCTGCAAAGCAAAACGGCTGACGGAAACTGTCTGGGAGTATTGGCGACTTATTTTTAAGGATATTGCCTAAAATATACGTAAAAATCA
>NWSH02000085.1:8261131-8285954 GCA_002382865.2 Heliothis virescens
GGCGACAAAACTGCTGACGCGAAACTTGCACCCGATACATCGAGGCACGCTCCGCGCCGCACGTTTACGTTCGATGCACCCGCCGGTGACCCAGTTACCGTTGCCGATTTACGTAACTCGTTGAGTTCGCTGCGCAAATCAGCGACAGTAATTTGGGATGCATCCAACTTCCGTTGCACATCCGCAAGACTTGCCTTTAGGAAGACGATGTCCTTCAAAAGGCTTGTAACGTCGACGTGGTCGAAGGTGACGGGAGGAAGCTTGTTAAGATCCTTCGCCACAAACGTAGGCACGTCGTCCGGATCGGTCTCCTTTAGCAGCGTGATGATATCTTGAATGCTTTTCTTCGTCCCGTCACGCCGGCGGGACACCATCTGGTCGCTCTTGTTGAGCAACCGGTACAGCAGCTGCTTAGAAGCAGCGACGTCATCCTCGCTGAAGTTCGTAGCGCAGATCTGGACAGCGGATACCTCGTCCATCACATCCAGCTTCTGCTGCAGGAACGCCAGCAGTTCATTCGCCACAAGTTGTTCACTCATGGCGATTAAAAAATGACGAGCAACGGCTTGCGCCGCGCTATTACAATTTATGTTAATTAAATTTAACGTGTCAGCACCACGACTGCATCGAATCGCAGCTAGTACGAGACTTACCAACACATTATGCTTCAGATTTCTTAATAAGTTACATGTAATTTAATATGTCGACTTCTCGAACCTTATAATTATTAGGTTTAAACTTAACGCAAAGTTATCTTCCTTATGCCAGCCCGTTTGGTCATTTTTCCCTCTGTGGCGTACATAATTTTAAAATTTAGACCCCGACTGTCATGTTAATTTTGCGGCACAGGGTAACCAAATTTTGGCGGCCAACTCTTTTGTGAAGCCTTTTTGGCACGAGATGCCAGGATATTACGTATAGCAGCAATAATGTTAACCAGACTGGAATTTGGTGACAAGAATAACTGCTGTGGGTTTTCTTAATTCGACTCAAAATTACGAATATGGAAAACGTAGTGATAATGTAAATGAAAATAGGAATAAGAGAAATACCTATCTTACTAAATACATTATTAATTCAAACCACATTTCTAACAGTTATTTGTGCGCAATCAAATAGACGGTAAGACTCGAATTTGACTTTAATAACAGCGCTTTCACACTGGCGAATTATCCGCTCGGTTTCTCCGAGTGGTTCGTACAGGCGGCGCGGTGTTGTGCTTACTTACATGTGCTATAGCAAACAATAAACAAATACAGGTACAAACAATGATTGAAACCACGCGACTGATTTTTCGTCGTTTGAAATGTTTCATACGTAAGAAATCCGTTGGTGTAAAAGGGTAGAAAATTACGTCTTATAAAAACATTGATTGAATTTAACCCATAATTCTGTTATTTTTTATAGTGGCAACTATCTAACCAACCTTAGTAGCTACAGAATGTCTTCCTTAACCACAACTTTACGGCTCAATGCTGGCGTGACTGCTTAGTATTCTCTGCCGTGATCTCACACAAATAACACGCGCCTCTGTCAACGTGTTTGTATGTAGATAGTGTGTGATATGTATGTACGTATCTATACTAATATTAAAAAGCTGAAAAGTTTGTTTGTTTAACTGTGCTAATCTCAGGAAAATAGCAGGTTAGATAGCTCATTTAATGAGGAAGACTATAAGCTACTTTTTAACAGTTGCGCGGAGTTGTTCCCACGGGAGGCAAGTGAAATCATTGGCGGAAGCTAGTATGTTATATTTATACGTCTTTAAAGAGAGTGTTATATATTTAAGCTTGGCATTTATATGTTTTGATTGTAAGGTTAAGCTTTGGTGAATCTTTTTATTACATAGCAAATTATTTTGTTATGGTTTGGTGCTCTAATTAATTAATGGGCTTAAAAAAGCCCAATAGCCGCCCAGTTGCTAAGATAAACAAGACAAAATGTATGATAATTAAAATTTTATTGTGATAAAGATCATAGTCTTTTAATATGGCCCGAATGAAAGCAATTTGTTTTAGAACATACTACACAGTGATGAATTCACTCAATTTCAAAACCTCAACATACATATAAAATTCTCTTTAAACTTAATACAAAAAAATACTTTAAACATAGTTTTCTTTCTCAAAATACTTTTTTTTACTTTTACGTTTCTGTGGCATGCCTTTACTTTGGTACCTACAGCAAATGGAGCGTGTGGTGTGAGCTCCTCGAGTCGTAAAAGCTCGTTGCTAGAGGCGATACGTCCTATTGGTGTTTGGTTTTATATAGATTTTTGCTCGCTTTGGTTTTTCTTTCAGTGATGAATGTTTAGGTTGGCTCTCGTTAGTTTACGAGGTTTACGGCGAGTTTTGCAGGTTCCAGATAAAGTTTTAAATAGCTATCGGAGAGAATATACCATAGAAATATTTTGAATGTACTACTTTTGTCTGTCAGATAGCTATCTAGAACTCTTAATTTAACATCTATGTTAAAATAATATTGTGAAGGCGGCGACAAGTATGGAGTTTTTGGAACAGGGTATCACGGTCTTGAATTTTTTTCATGATAAAATACACAGAATTCTCTAATGAAGGCAATAGTCTCAAAATACTGTTGAGTTACGTTTCAATCAATTAAGTAGAATTATTGTTCAGTTAAGAATGCTTTCATGTATTCCTAGAAGAGAAGCGCAGGTAATCTGATCATACCTGCACTTACAGCAGACAGTTTTGTTGTTTGATCCTAGTAACTTATGCTCTCCTGGTACGTGGTGCAGCCATGTTCACGGCATAACAAAGTTAAACGGAGTTACTTTACTTTGGGAACATGGCACTAGCCGTACCGAAATATTGAAAATCTGGACTAGAAATTCTAGTTGTGTTACGTTTGAAGCATTGTTAATATATTTTAGGATTAAATTTTTAGAGAACCCAATTCTGAGTTAAGCTCGCCGTTGTACATAAATGTATTGTATCTCCTGTGTGTTATGGATTAAGTGTGCAATAAAGAATAATTAAATACATAAATAACAATAACTAATGATCAAAAAATAATCTTACTCTTTTTTTTAAAAGCTTTTATTTAACTTGTTCTTCTTACTCTTTGATTCTTCTTCTTCTTCTTCCTTCTAGACCGGTAGTCCCATTTACTTGGGGTCGGCCCTCCTCGTCCTCTTCTTCCACTGAGCACGATTTTGTGCGGCATCGGCGTTAATTTGAGCATCCTTCAGGTCTTTTTTAACCGTCGTCAGCCAAGTGGCGGGTGGTCTTCCTCTTTTTCTTACTCTTTGATTCATTCTGCGATTATTTAATAGATACTGGTTTTCGCTCGCGGTTTCTGTGGTTTCCCGAAGCAGGATAAAATTAGCTTAAAGGTATGTTATTTTGATATGTACGAGTAAGCTACTTGCTTCTGGCAGCGACTTCGCCCGCGAAAAACTTTAAATCCCGTTTCCGTACTCGAAAAATCTTTTCTTAGCGAATGCTCACGTTATAACGTCCTGCAGGCCAAACTTTAGCCCGATCTCTCTGAGTTTTATATAATTTAGATATTGCTGCTATGTTTTATCAAAATCCATACGTCGTTTTTACATGAGAGAGGAACAAACACACATAATAACACATGTGGAAAAAAGTTACTAAGCCCGTACGTAAATACTAATGGGTTCTTCAGTCGGAACTTGACCTACTTTTGAGGAGTGATTCCTCACTCACACTGCGAGCTTCTTAAATAAACAAATGATTATTGAAAAAATCTAGAGGCGTAAACTTCGTTTTCCTACTCGGTTTAGTGATGTTACACACTTATCAGCTAGTAAAAATATCGATACTATATTGCTACTATACTATTAGGCTATATTTTATAATGTTTTATTTATCTTAATATTTGTGACTTTATAAATGTAAGTAATCGTATTTGTATAGAAGAAAAATATGTACAGAATAAATAAAAATTAAACAAAAAAAAGTAATCGTAGTCTTAAAGCATCATAGTGCATTTGACAGGGTTATGGAATTTATAATAACTGATTATTATTATTTTTATCCAGCCATTTTATACTTATTAGCTATTACTAAAGCAAACAAACCATATGTAAAATAAAAATCAATCCATCCAAAGGTTGTCTGTAAGATAGCTTTTAGCTTAAACATTTTTTTAAACATGTTGTTTTTTTATGCAAATTTATGTAAATAATAAAGAATATATCTGCCTAAAAATCATAGGAAATGTAAAAATCATAGGCCACATAGCCACATATTACCTAAGATAAAGTTCAGAAAAATAAAAACAGTTGCAGCAAACATTTTCGGAAATATCGATACAATTTTGGCAGCATCCCTATCTGGCGCCAACATGTCGACAGGAGCCGTAGACGACGAGCGATCCCATCTCAACGGAACACGGTATTGATCACAACGTGCTCCCTTATAAGTTTATTTGTTTTGTTTCCAAGACGTTAGTCGCCTTAAATGAAATGGTATAGATAGGGGAAATTAATGGCAATACATACAAAAAATATTAAACACTAGTTTTGATTACATAACAAATGCAATCAAATATAATTTCATCTACTTTGGTAAAAAATTCAAGGAAGGGATAAAAATATCCGTAATGTTCAGAATTGAGGTATGTACCAGGCGCCCAAAAGTCTACAGGAGTTTCCCCCAGATCCATCAGAGCCTCGTCTTGCGGCAGAAGAAAATGTGTTACAAAGTTTAAAATTCTACTGGGACTGAAAATATCCCAACAGACTACTTCATCTTTTTCTTAATAAATTACCTATCAATAGTGGCTAACTTAACCCACCACCTTACCATTGCAAAACTACTCTTACACCAACGGAATAACGTTCAAATTCAAACAACATTTAAATCCTCGCAGCACATTAAGCGTTATAGAATTTATGATAAAGATCTTGGGGTTTTTCAAGGTGTTTTCCTCAACCTTTTGCAGTTAAAAGAAGATTCTCATAATGTATTCTGAACTTATGTAGCTCTGAGGACAGAGACAGGTGTCTATGTTAATGTGCTTTTGCCTCAGGGCCTTCTCATTATTCCGGATCAGGTAAGGGTCTTTATCCTCTTTAACAAGATGTGGCTAAATATGGCAAATGTGGAGTGGGTGAATTTGTTTTTGGTATGTGGAATCATCAATTGACAACTTAGGATTGTCAGACCTTTTTGGGCTAAAATTCACCCATGTTCTTTCTGGGGCAAAGGACCTCTTAGTCACCGATAAAATTATCCAGTTTTATATTTGGAAGATCTCATTTCCGTAGACACTTAAACGTGAGATCTCTTCAAAATAACCCATTATAAGCTTCTTAAGCACACACAAATACACATCAATTTATCAGCAGTATACAGCACTAAGTACACAATTAACACCAGGCACAAGATTTAAGCTTATAATTAAATTCTGAATAAATTTATTTCCGCGATAACCGTTGAACGCTCTTATAATTTTGGACATTAAAATTTATGTAGACTCGGGGGTGTCATTGACCTTTTAAATGAGTGGTTAGTGGATGAGGCGCTTCTTTTTAGTTATGTCTTACTTTTGGGTTTTTGATGCAAAATAATGGTAAGTATAGGTATAAGTAAAGGTTTTTGTATGTTTAAACAAGTAGTTACTAATTTATATAGAACATATAATTTAATGTATTTAAATTTTATAAAATACTTCTAGGACAGGAGCTATCACATAAATTCTAATAATATGTTACAATATTAATACAAATTGCTAATCCGCATTGAGCAAGTGGTGATTACTGCTCAATCCTATTCTGTGTGAGAAGAGGTCTGTGCCCAGCAGTGGGACGATAAAAATGGCTCATGATGAATGAAAGAATATCATATTCTTTCGAACTTTCGAACACAACACTAAAAGACCTTCATTAAAAGAAAAACAAACTAGATGCCTAAGCTATTTCATTCCATTTCCAAACTTTATACTCAGCCAGTAACAACGAGAGAGAATATATAAAACCTTCATAGTAACAGAGGTTAAATAAAATAGGATCGAGTCGAGATGTACTTTTCGCACAATCACTCTAGCGAGAAAATCTGAGGGAAATGAGCTAGCGAAATAAAGTAGATTGAATCCAGTCGTATACTGATTGTAAAGTGTTGGGTTAAACCTAAAAAGCTGGGCCTTATTTATAATATAGATTGGGTGCGAAACTGTTAATCTTGTAAAAAGTATTGTTGATTTGCGGTTATCGATTCGATAATCGATATGGATATTATAATATCCAGAGGCTTTTGTCGACACTATAGGGTGATTACAAGTGGAATTTATATTGTATTTATTAATTTGATTTTTTTAAGTAGTGGGTATTATTTTGTTTATTTTAATTGGTTAATTAATCGTTACTATGTACTCTTATGTATTTATGTCATAGCCATTGTGCATTTCATTAAATATCGCGGGCTGCTTTTCTGCATGACACGGGTGACTGAGAGAGTCGGGCTGCCATACGGCATCTATTAAGTTTCTAGATTGTATTTATCTTCACGATAACCCCCTTCATCTTACTTAAAAATAACTTAAATACAAAAGTTCAAAAACTAAAACCTCTTCATTTATTTTCCGACATCACTTTACATTAATTCAACAATTTATTCACAATAGCTTCTCAGAACTCCTAACACCAAGATGGCTGTCATTACAATGATGGCTGTGAGATGAAGAGGCGTCAGGAATAAACTTCTTTACGACTCAAGATCTCAGTAATAAGAATAATAACAAGTATCAAGATCAGCGGTCGTTTGTCCCAGTAGGCATTTTGTTTTATAAGCCTTCGATGTTAGGCGTGATAGTAAAACTGGAATTGAAAATTTTGGATGGGTCCCGAAATAAAATGGTCTCTGTGGATATTGGGTTAATAAGAATGTCAAAGTCTAACTGTCCAAATCTTGTTGTTACTAGTGATAGTATTTTGACATTAGCCCCATACAAGTAATGTCAAATTCCTATCTCTGGTAAGGTAATCCAGAGTTAGATAGGTTATTGGGAACGGCCGTAAGTCAAATTGGGATGTGGAGGTCAGATAACTCCATGTAAGATACTGGTTCTCAGGTGCATACGATTAGACTGGAAGCCGATCCCAACGTAAAAACGGCAAAATAATAGGTAAAAGAATGTATATAAGTATGGTAGGCACGTCGGCGGCCACTATCTCACTTGATATTAAGTGTTGATGTGGTCAAAGATTGAATATACTTGCCTATAAACTAGTCTGTTCATTTGGTACTTGTCAATTGTAGCTATTAGGTAACAGCCCAACAAGCAAAGTAATCTTATAAAAAAAATTATAAGTCTATTTCTACTTATATAGTTCTTGTTATGGTATTGCGGTAGGCTCTTATACTTATATTATGCTTTGCCAAGCCTAAACATACTCAAGCGCATTAGATCTTATATCTCGGTCTTATAGTTCGCTATAAGACTGACCTCTAAGACATTTATAAGAACACTTTTACTTGTAGCAGTATTTCCCAAGCATAAATATGCTCAAGAGTAATTGTTCTTATATATCAGTCTTATATATATCTACAAGATTATCTTTTAAGACACTTATAAGACTACAATCCTGAATAATATTTTGATGATTTTGAAGTATTTTATAAGAGAAAACGATCTTGTAACATACTTAGCTGAGACCACTACAAGTTTGTGCCGTCATAGTCTTGCACAAGACTTAATAAGAGCGCTATAAGTTAAAAAAAACCGGCCAAGTGCGAGTCGGACTCGCGCACGAAGGGTTCCGTACCATTTTCTATGAAAACTGAACGCATCTATTACCTACAACTATATGATAAATAAGTTAAATTTGTGGTTTCCAAAAAATTTGCTATTTCTCAAAGACTGCTGTCTGTACCACGTTCAAAAGTAATTTTCCTCAAAAGTTTATGTAGAGATCTACTTTTGATTTTTTTTTCATATTTTCTAAACATGAGAAATCAAATCAATAAATAATCAAGTGCGTTAGGTGGGATACATTGAAGGTTCCGTGAATCAGAAATATTTTTTCAACGTTTCCCACGACTCAGGAAAGTGAAGAAGTTCAGAATATCGAAGAAGAATATATCGAAGAGACCACTGGACTATGACATAATCATGAATTACTTAAACGACATCAATCTGGGTTATAAAATTTAATATACCTTACCGGGCCCTGAACGAACCCTCTACTCTTTTGAACAAAAGATTAAGTAATGTTTTACCTAAAGATGCACGTACTTTATTACATACCAACAAAGTAAATCCTAAAAAGGAAAATCAGTCATTAGCTGGCTGATTTGAACTGACTTCAAGGGAACCCTAATTTGGTTTAAAATGGAGGCGAGTAATCTGGACAGAAACTGCTACAAGTACTTGTTTACTTATATAGTACTTAATCAAGAGCAATTTTAAAACATGGCGGATATGCATTAGAATTTATGAAATAATTTATTCGCAACATTATACTAATGTGGTATTTTTCGAAGGGCCCCGTGAAATTAACTAAATTCCGATACATATTTACAGTAAATATGACTTCCCCACGAGTTCACACGCTATATTTACAATACATTACCGATGTTTTAAAGTAATACAAAATAATAGTAAGTTTACTTTTATGTTTTTACGTGCGTATAACACAAAAAATCCGTCAAAGCAACAACGAAAATAACCTGTACTAAAATAAAGATTGCTCTTATAAAATACTTACGTCAGATACTAACAAGAGTGTTTGCACTTGTAATTGTGTAGTCTCATATCATATAAGTGCTATTGAGCTTCGTCAAGTATATTAAAAGATAGTTATAAGACTAAATGTTCTTATAACTGCGCCCAAATTCGACCTTATAGCATGCTACAAGATTCATATAAGTGAAAATAAATTACTCTGAAAGAATGCTTTAAGTACTGATTTTGCTTGTTGGGAGTCTGGTAGATAATTTACTACATAAATGTATATCTGTTAAATAAACAATGCAATCAATGAATCATTAAAGTGTGTAGTAACCAGGTCTTTAAGAGGATTTCAACCTATAAACTTTCCTTAAGATAATAAGGTATTTCTTGAACAGAGATAAGGTTGAAACAAACAAGTTTGTATCCAATTAAACTAGGCTTTGTACTGACTTAATGGTCAGATAAAGCCGACTTTTTTACCTGAAATAACTGGTTATTTTCCTTTGTTTCAGATGGGAACATGGACAAATTACATACATCGGTTGTGTGCAGACAAACATAAAGAAATATATTTGTTATACAATAAAATGTGCGAGTGACTGTGCTCTAATATAATGAAACAAAATTTTAATATTAGAAAATACAATTCAAAATTAACTTTAAATTCAAAGTGTTAAAGTTTAAAATAGTTTGTGTCAAACGTGAATAATGAAATTGAGTGTGAGTGCGTACCGCGCGCATGCGTCTGCGCACAAGAAGATTCTGACGTCATCGTACCAGCAACACTATGGGAGTACCGCGGCTCCGCCCATCTGCAGCCCTTTGCAGCCTCCCAACTTCACACCGCAGGTTAGTGGGTAGTATGTAAAAAATATTGCACTTTAAATAGTTCTATTTTGCAAGAAGAAAGCTTTAAAAATATTTTATTCTAAGAGTCATATACCGTTAAGCATAATTTAATAAAATAAGACCTTATTTTTCTTTTATTTTCTACTAAAGGTATTTATAAAATCCTATTAGGCTGACTCAAACTTACTCTACAAAGGAAGGCAAAAACATCGTAAAATAACAGTACAGTAAAACAGGCTTCTAAAACAAGCTTAATAAGAAATTCAGGTATTTCAAACGTAACGTACTTATTGACTTAAACAACACTTATTTTCAACACCTTAACTAAAATCCTACTGAATAAACCAGTGCTACTTTATAAGTCAGAAATCGTCCACTATTTAGCATCTGAATATAACGAAAAGCTTCCATTTGAATAATTAATTTAATTTGTCAGTAGTTTTCTCGTGAAAAATCAAGATTTTTCTTACTTAATTCTCTATTCCGTCCGCCGGGCCCTGCGAGTGACATTACATTTCAAATATGAACTAATGAACACATATTTTCCATTATGTATAACTTTTTAAGTGAAAATGTTGTGTTACTTTTATTAGTGGACGATTAAGCTTAAGTTAGTCATGCTGCGGTCATTCTGTGAATATGAGGTTCTTATTATTGCATGGTCAATTCATGTTATTGGTTTTCAAATTATTACGGCTGTAATCAGTACCTAGTTAATATTATGAATGCGAAACTGACTCAGTCTGTTTAGATGTCTCTGTCGCATATTCAATCCAAAACTGCTGAATTTATTGACATGAATTTTGGCACACGGATGTATAGAAACAGGACATAGCTTACGTATTATCTGGGTATGGGAAGTAGTTCCCATGCGGCGCGGGTTGACCTACGAAAAATAGCTTAGTAGGAAATATGTAGATACATATAAAGTCGTTATATAACCAAACATTGGCTTAATACAGTATTTTAGATTAAAAAGTGCCTACCTACAAAAATCGGTCAAATACCTTATGTAATACATATGGAAATTCAATATCTAAGACTTGTCAAGAACAAGACAGATAAAACTGGATCCCATGTAACAAGTTACGAGTGCTAGTCACTTACCAACTTGACTGGGAACTGTTAAGTTTTGTACTACTCGTATGACAGTGAGAGGAATTTGAAAGAGTTTTAAGATGTCCTCAGAAGTTTATTGCGAAATTTTTGGGTGTTTTCAAACGGTGAAAAATATTGAATTCATATTATTTTTTTATAACTTGTAACTAATTGCAATTTTATGACAAAACCTGAACTTTTATTCTACCTTGTGAATATTTTTTTAAATTTGAATTTCAAAATAAATAGTTCTTGTTAAACAATTGCCTATTATTATCCTTTTTAAAGCTCAGGACTATCTGTGTACCAAACTTCATTCAAATCGGTTCAGTGGATTTTGCGTGAAAGCCGGACAGACGGATAGATTTACTTTAGCATTTATAACATCAAGTAAGGACAAAGAATGTCATGATAGCTGCATTCAGCTATTTTGAAAGTCAACTGCAATAGTTGAGAACCGCTACTTTTCACTGTAATACATAGGAATACAATTCCTACGAGGAAGAGCTCGTGGCTAAGTTAAAGCCGCGCGGATCGATCGATCATAAGATTAAGCAACGCTTGGCGCAGTCGATCCGTGGATGGGTGACCATCTTGTCATAACGAGTTCTTCCGTGTTCCGTTCCCGGCTATCATTTGATCATCTTTGGCAGTTGTTACGGGCAGTCAGAAGCCAGAAAGTCTGTGACAACCAGTCTTACCAATGGGTATCGGGTTGCCTCGGTAACTAGGTTGTGGAGGTCAGACAGGCCGTCGCTCCATGTAAAACACTAGTTCTCAGCTGCATCGCGGTTAGACTGGAAACCGACCCCAACTTAATTGGGAAAAGGCTAGGCAGATGATGATGACATACGAATAAGATTGAGACCATAAGAAACACGATAACTATGATGAGTATAACGACTGAATTTATACTGGAAAATGTTCTTTTGAAACTTATTTTACCGTAAAACCACAAAGAGTTTCTGAGAGCAAAAGGCGCCGATATCTCAACGATATTGAATGGTAGGCTTTCAGGAAAGCACTTAGGCACCGAATTTGATTGATTACTGAGAGTCGAATTACCTATGTAGCACTTAGGATGACTTTACTTAATGTAACTTAATAGTGTCTGTAATTATTCAGTTTTTTATTCATTTGTATTTAATTCTGGAGATAATTATGATTGTTCCTCATTAAGTTATGGATATACGGTATGTATGTTTTAGGTTTAGTTTCAAAAAAGACGAGAAAAGATATAAAAGGGAAAGGTATAATGTCATGTTTTTTGTTCGTCCAAAGTACGAAAGTTACATTTTCTCGTAAATAAGTGCCCAATTAGTACATTTTCTCCAAAAAAATCTTCGGTACTTGTCCAAAGAAAATACATAAATAAATAGGGTCTAGAAATCCTGAAAAGTTATATTTTTTGCTGTAGACCTCCTTTTAAGATAAAATACAACGGTATTTTAGTTTCAGAATGTAAGTTTAAATTCTATTTCTTAAAGAAAATCTAAAAACCAGTGTCGAGGTAAAAGAACGTTTTTCTCAGAATAACAGATTACGTAATGATATGTATCGCTTTGTAACACTTTTTCTTTCTTCACGATATCAGCTGAGATAAATCTCTTGTAAGTGGGAGAATAAATTGTCGCACATTCTAAACAAAAACAATTTCAGATAATATCACCGGTGATATTTGAAACTGACACTTATTTAGTAAAGGTTAGAAGTCATTTTCAATCAACAACCTAACAAAATTATTATATTATCACAATAATTAAAATATGCTACAGAAGAAAATATACTAAGGCGTAGCACTTTGCTACGACGTAGCTCGTAGCCATGCTACGCGCGTAGCAGACTGGTTAATTTAATTTCACATCGGCGAGGCTTTTTTTCTTTTATAATAAATTAAAACGAGTTTCCATATTAATCTTATTATCTTTTTCTTGTTTTTATCACAACCACGTATATCACTGGGTGTAACTATCATAAGACAGATTGCTTAGGTGCTATGAGAGCTTGGTTTCGATTCTGAAAATGACAAAAAGATTTTTGAGCCTAGAGTATGAATTTTTAAAAGAATTCAATGTTACAATGTGGTATATTTTATAATATAGAATCAGGATAGATGTTAAAGAGTTATACAGTAGCTTATTACGTACAATTCACATTATGTGCAAAATTGAGTTAATCCTGCAAACACACAGCTTTGTTAAATCCTTCGGGAAAAACAAGCAGAAATGCCTTGAAATTAAAAAAATACAAGTTGATCTAGAAGATATGGCAAGCTAGCGTAGCTGAACGCCGCGAAACAAAGCAATCTGGAGGCTTTTTGAAGGGAAACGAGTGCATTTTATGAAATGACGCTAAATTGCTCCAATTTCGAGCGAGTTCAAAGCGAAGAGTTTTTAACTGAAGCTACTAACTGGTATTTTTTGATCATTTTCTTTGGCAACTGGCTGGTTTAATTTGAAAACTGATGCTTTACCAAAATCTGTTCGAATTTTCGATAGTTTGTTCTAGGGATGTGCTATTTTACGTGAACTGAATTTGAAAATGAGAAATCTGATATAGAGTGTACACTGTTATCTTCACTGTTATCTTTATCGGTCGATAGTTTGATCGGGCTCATAGATCTGTATGGAGATAAATAGCAACATACAATGATCGGGTCCACTGCTGGTATCAGACTGACTAAAAATTTTGGTTTTCACATCCAACTATCGGATCAACTATCGTTCGATAATTTAGTTTACGTTACGCATTTGAAATTTATTGTGTGTACAGTGAAACACCTATCTGAAAGATTTTTTTACAGTCAAACCTGAATTATTAATCAATATTCATAGTATATATATACAACTATAGTTTAAACTAAGTTATTATTGTATAACCTTGACCAAATTACAAACTGCTCACAAAGATGTCATTAAGATTCGAAATTATAAAGCTATAAAAATTTAAATCTACTTATGCAAATGTTCCTTGAAGTCTTAACTCCACGTTTACTCTTCCTACCAAATAAATATTTGTTAAATAAATAAACCTTTGAATATAAGGCAAGTGCGTGTCGAGTTAACTCACATTATTTATTTGACGAAGGTTCGAAATATTGAATATCGTAAGCAAATAACTTTCAAACAAAAAAGGTATTTTGTCTCGAAGGAAAAGCGTTTTTCGTGTTTAGGGAAAACTTAGAACATAATATGGAACTTAATTTAAGTGGTTATTCTGAGTTACTTCCACCTAATTTTCAGAAAATGGACTAATCTGTAAACTTCAGAATTGAGTCGAACCAGAGCACTTTATATTCAGTTGTTTTTTTGCTATCTTAAAACGTTAGCTTCAGCTTTAGCACCATCATCTCGCCACGCACCCAGATTAAAAGTCGCCTGGATAGAATGGGGTATCTAACACTGTAAATAATTTTTGAAATAGTACCAGTAGTTCCTGAGATAAGCACATTTAAACAAACAATTTTACAGCTTTATAACAACAGTGTAGATATAAGCTTGTTCTTACATTTCCAAATATACACAAGCCAAAGTTGTTATCATGGAAAGTGGTCGAAACAGCAGGACACAACTAGTTTAAAATTAATCGCTAACAAAGTTAAGCTTTTTTACAACCAGTTAAAATAAGTATTTTATTCATTCGTCTTTTTTTCAGTCAACTATAGGAGTCTGCTTTCAGTAACAAAGCTGAACTTTGTAACTTCGTTTAGTCGTCAAAGTTAGTAAAATGCACTTGGTATATTATTGGTTAAAAGACTTCGAACCATCCTATACATATTGTATCTATCACAGTGGTTCCTTTAGTTACTTTAGCTTGGGTTTTTGGGTTGGAAGGTACTTATAAAACTTTTTAAGTGTAAGGTGAAATTAAATTATGCATAAAACTGAAAAAAAAAAGTAATGTCTTTATTTACCTTACAAATTTTGGATTTCAATAATCTATCTATTGATTTGTTTACTAGGGAAAGAATTTTGATATTAGCCTCATACAAGTCATGTCAAATTCCTGTCTCTAGTAAGCAAATAAATGAAATGAATAGATAACTGCGGATTTCTATTATCAAACTATCCGTTGTTTTGCGGTTAGAAATTTAAAGGAGAATGAGCGTTTTGGTCTACCTCTCCTCTAGCATTAAGTGATACATCAATAGAAAGCTTTTTTTATGTAGAGTATTTTCTTGTATTACGGCTATTGTCATTTGTTAGTATTTAGGGAGTTAGAGCGAGTTTAGTGAAATAATAACTACGTCTAAAATCTGCTCTAAGTTATGAAATACTGATAATCGATAGGAAGTATGTTAGTATGAAATATTGCATTTGAAAAGTCCTTTCGAATGATATATGTCTCATTTCTATACAAGTGATTTATTAAATGAAAACATCTATCGATACTAAAATTATAAATTAACTCTAGCTTCGAAATTACTCACAATTCGTCGAAGGTTTGTTAGCACGAAATATTACTTATAAAAAGACCTTTTGATTGGTACATGACTCATTACTAGAGGGAAGATATCGTTTCTTAAATCCATATTAAGCATCAGTAAAACACATTTGTTAAGCCACATCTTCTAAAATACTAAGACTTGGTAAGCGGTGTGTAAAGATAAAATGTAGCGTTGAAAAAGACCTTTTGATTGATATACGACTTGTGAATAGAGGTGGGGTAAATTGACTGTAAAACATGTTTCAGTAATATGCTTTAACGGTGCTGTAACATCTAAAGTACTAACAATTGATGAGTAGTATGTTAGTACGAAATATTGCGCTTGAAAAGACCTTTCGAATGATGTATAACTCATTACTAGAGGGAAGATATCGTTCCTTAAATCCATATTAAGTATTGGTAATACACCTAAGTTAAACCACCACTTTTAAAATACTAAGACTTGGTAAGTAGTGTGTTAAGAGGAAATGTAGCGTTTAAAAATACCTTTTGAATAATATATGACACGTTATTAGAGGTGAGATACCATTCCTTAAATGCATATAAGTGGTCGACAACTCATCTTAGTTAAGCTACATCTTCTTACATACTAAGAATTGGTAAGTGGTGTGTTTTAGGAAAATGTAGCGTTTAAAAACACCTTTTGATTGGTGCATGACTCGTTACTAGAGGGGAGATGTCGTTCCTTAAATCCATGTAAAGTGTCGACAACACACCTTAGTGAAGATATATCTTCTAAAATACACAGAATTAGTAAGGGGCGTGGTAAGACGAAATATAGCGCTTAAAAAGACCGTTTGATTGGTATATGACTCGGTACTAGAGGTGGGGTACATTGACTGTAAAACATGTTTCGATAATATGCTTAAACGGTGTTTTAACATCTAAAGCACTAACAATTGGTGAGTAGTATGTTCGTACAAAATGTTGCGCTTTGAAAGACTTCTCGAATGATATATGACTCGTTACTAGAGGGGAGATAGCATTCCTTAAATCCATGTAAAGTGTCGACAACACGCCTTGGTTAAACTATATCTTCTAAAATACTAAGAATTGGTAACCAGTTGGTTAAGACGGCATGGAGCGCTTTAAGAGACCTTTTGATTGGTATATGACATGTTTCTAGAGGGGAGATACCATTCCTTAAATCGATATAAGGTGGCCACAACTCGCTTTAGTTAAACCATATCTGCTAAAATACTAACAATTGGTGAGAAGTATATTCATATGAAATGTTGTATTTAGAAAGGCCGTTCGAATAATATATGGCACGTTATTAGAGGTGAGATACAATTTCTTAAATCCATATAAGATGTCGACAACAAGCCTTAGTTAAGCTATATCTTCTAAAATACACAGAATTGGTAAGGAGTGTGTTAAGACGAAATGTAGCGCTTTAAGAGACCTTCCGATTGGTACATAACTCATTACTAGAGGTGAGATACCATTCCTTAAATCCATATAAGATGTCGACGACTCGTCTTAGTTAAACTACATCTTCTTAAATACTAAGAATTGGTAAGTAGTGTGTTAGAGGAAAATGTAGCGTTTAAAAACACCTTTTGATTGGTACATGACTCGTTACTAGAGGGGAGATATCGTTCCTTAAATCCATGTTAAGTGTCGTCAACACGCCTTAGTTAAGCTATATCTCCTGAAATACTATGAATTGGTAACGGATGTGTTAAGACGAAATGTAGCGCTTAAAAAGACCGTTTGATTGATATGTAATTCGTTACTAGAGGTGGGGAACATTGACTGTAAAGCCCGTTTCGATAATGTGCTTTAACGGTGCTCTAATATCTAAAGTACTAACAATTGGTGAATAGTATGTTAGTACGAAATGTTGCGCTTAAAAAGACCTTTCGAATGATATATGACTCGTTGCTAGAGGGGCAGTAGACCAACGTCCAAACATTTCGCCCATTCTCCTTTGATAAAATATCAAAAACATGGATAGGGTATATGTATGTAGAAATATACCGTTGAAAAGAAATACATAGTTGTGTCATCTTTTAACTACCAGGACAACATAAACAGCAAGTAGATAAAAATCTTATTATTACAAAGAGGTGAAATTTTAAATAGGTGTTTTCAGAACGTTTTGTAAGTGAACGAAGGCTTGCTCTGGGTTTCGAGGATAAACGATCAATTCAAAGAACACAATAGCTGTTCAACGAACCTCTTCAGCGATTTCGAAGGCTTCGACTCTGAATAGAGGCCGTAATACCTGTTCTACGAACATTAATATTTATTTCCTGGTGTACTAAATTCATTTGATATCAGATTTATTTTTTGAAAAAATGATGGTCAAGTGCAAACCGGATTTGTCAAGACACAATCCGTTTCTTGGGAGGAAATTACAATAACGTGAAAACTTCAATTAAAGCCACTGTCATTTCTTTTTTCAATTTAGATTTGCTATTAGATTTTAAAAAGTAATCATGTGAAAACAATATCTTGATATACAGCCTACCTACTCAATATACAGCCATATCTAGGTAACAATCATTAAAAAACATTACCCTCCTGGCTGTGGGCAGTCGGGTAAAAAGAAAGTATACCCACATTCCCACCTACAAGCCAAATCATAATACTCTCCAACCGAATCCCACTGGAATATTACAAATCCTAAAAATAAAATCTCCTCAAACAATTTTCCCTTCAAAGAACTGAGCGTTGAACAATGCATAGTGACGTCACGGTTCTAGCTACTGAATGTAAGATTTTTCCTTGTAATAGTATGAAAATAAATTGCAATAAGCTTAGGTTCCGTATGTGGACTGGGTTTCACATTTTTATCAGCATGGTTCACGGAGCGCGTTCGAAAGATACTTGCAATGTAGTGTTGTATTTTGACTATCGATACTTATAATGAAATTTCAACAAAACATGTTTAAAATCAATAAACATGGACAGCTTCATGGTTTTATGTTGCTTATAATATAGATGTTAAGCACTAAAGCATGTCATTGACTGATTAGCTTAAGCTGAAAATATTGTTGTCAATGTAAATAGTTATTGTTTCGTCCTTCTGACACATTTCATCAAAAATTTAACATTTCTTTCTTAATCACTTAATATTTATTTACTACAAAAATATATATCACCAAGCTCATAAAATATCCACCTCAACTCACACCCACAAACACCACACAAAAAAAAGAACATCGATACATAAGCCATCGACTTACTCCCATCACTATCACAAAGGGTGCTCACAGAGTGCACGAGTGCGGTAACAAGTCACTCGGCCACCATCTTTGTTTGTCAGGTCCGTTTGACAGCGATGACATTAGCATAGCGATTGCATCGACAGAGAGCTCATTGGCAATCTATTGGATGGAACGCAGGGTTTAAGTTCATCGATTTTTCTAATTATTCGATGTTTTGTCTGTGTGAGTTTAGATAGAAGAAAAAATTGTATTTAGGGGGCGGGTGTGTTATATGATAATTGATTTTTGGGGACTTGTGTTTTGAGAGAACTATTTGTCACGTAAAAAACAAGACATAAAGTGAAGCATTCCCTCTTATTCATCATCATCTTTCAGGCACTCAGTCAATCTTATTTTTGTTTCTTTTCTTCAGGCAACTAAGGCTCATAAAAATATACAATACAAAAACAAAATTAAATAAACTAATACATGAAAATTATCACAATAGATACCTACAATACTAAAATATTATAACATAAGAAATACTACTTATAATAAAACAATACATACAAAATAAAAAACTATAGAAATCTTTGCCATTAGCCACTGTCTCCCACTCCATCCATCCACTAAACACACTCTACGGAGTCCTTTTTATCCAACTGCCAAAAACGGTATATTTTTCTACACCTTCTCAACATAGCCCATACTTCGATAAACGCAAAATTGAGCCATCATTACTGAATCTCTTGAACCAACAAAACAAAGTCTGATTGAATTTATCTGATCTCATGAAACAGCGCGCTGTCAATGATGTTAAGACTTAGCCCCCTGACATCACATAATGAACTTAGTTCACTTAGTTAGTTAAATGTTTAATTACTAACTTGAGCACTCCAATGAGTTGGTGTTTTAGCGGTCACGATAATTAATTGTAGGTACTTCTAATGGTGATGGAATGTGATTTATTAGTGACGCGATGTTTGGGTAAAGTTTTATTATTATTAGACACGTATTTTGCAAGTTTTTTTTTTGTCGCAGTTTTGCTTGACAGTCAATTATTTATCTTTAAATAACATGATACGAAAGACACAACAAGAAAGACAGTTTTTATCAAATTATAAGCTACTTAATTCCAGTGGGGTCAGACCTTGCCGGGGCTACGGGATTATTCGAAAGAGTTACTGCGGCCCTGGTACACAGAGGGCTCAAGAAGTGTTGGATAAAAGAACGCAAACACAACACGCGCCTACACCTGCTGCTGGAGCAATCACTGGCTAGCGTGAATGCTATTAAAAGTGTCAAGTGTCACTTGTTCTTTATAAGCACTAGCACGGTGACGCGTCGAATTTGTAAAATATCTATTTAATATATTTCCTGTGTTAATTCCAAAAGTCTTGCTTTATTTCATCAGGTTATGGGCCGCCCCATACCTGGCTGTAATATCTAGCAAAAATATACTGTTTCGTAAGCAAAAAGTGAAAATTTTCATAACCCCAAAACATCAATTCGTGGTAGTCGTCATTTTTTTTTCAGCTTTCATTCAAAGAAAATTCTTTAAAATGGCATCAAGCAATAATAATGCCTTAATGAGCATAGAAAAATTGACTGGACGGGAAAACTATTCCACTTGGAGTTTTGCAGTAAAGGCGTATTTACAATTGGACGATCTTTGGGATTGCATCGAAACCGATAGCAGCAAGCCGGTCGATAAGAAAAAGGACATAAAAGCTAAGTCTAAACTTATTCTACTTATTGACCCCATAATATATGTCCATGTAAGAGAAGCTGCTACAGCTAAAGAGGTTTGGGAGAATTTAACGCGAGCTTTTGAGGATTCGGGTTTAACCCGTAAAGTTGGTCTATTAAAGGACTTGATCAATACAACACTGGAAAGTATTTCAAGCATTGAAGATTATGTTAATAAGATAATGTCATCCGCTCATCGCTTAAGAAACATCGGTTTTAAAGTAGATGATGAATGGTTAGGGACGCTAATGCTAGCCGGCTTACCGGAAACCTATAAGCCCATGATTATGGCCATCGAGAGTTCCGGAGTAAAAATCTGTGCCGATTCAATTAAAACTAAGTTATTACAAGAAGTAAAAACTATGGATACAACAGCTTTTTACTCAAACTTCAGAAAACAAAAACCCAAAAAGGGAGAAAGTGGTCAGAACAAGTCTAAAGGACCATAATTATCCATTCATGAAGGATTATTAGATGTATAGGCTTTTGGAGATTTTTGTGCGAGGTTTAAGAGTGTAGGGTGAGAAACGGGTACTAAAATTTGAAGATATGAATATTTTATTATTCTTTCACCTATTTCACAGGCACTTTTATTACAACTTGAGAGAGCCTTATTTAACACACAAAACTATTTTTAAAAGTATTTGTTTCCAATCGTCATTATAAGTACGTCATACTTTAACCGCCAAAGAGAGACCAGAATATTCTTTTTTCCTAATAACTTTCAGTAGCAATAAGATATATCACACACAAGCATCTACTCTAAAACCACTAATCCCATTTGTGTAAGAAGGCAATAACAAGACTTCGGGTTGTTGTATCAAATAAATTGGAGAGAACTTAGGAAGTAATGTGAGATTAAATGACTTCGATTATTACTTGTATAGACCAGTTTGGATGAGCCAAGGGGCAAAACATTGTTCCACGGACCCCAAAGACCTTCGTTATGTTATTTTCTTTTCTAATCCTCGCTTATTTTATTATAGTTGATTTCTATGGTTAAGCCTTTGTTCATGCGTCGTAGATGTATTATGGCTAAACCGGTTCAACGAAGATAGTTTATTTATCTTTTTTGGACCTTGACTTTATTCGTATAGATGCTAAGTACATGACAATACGTTTATTAATTGGATTATACTATTGTTGGAGGACGATGTTCAAAGTCAAGACTTATAAATTACTAGCTTTTCGGCGGCTCAGCCCGCGTGACGAATCGGAAAATTCGAGACCCACCATCGCACAATCTAACAAATCATAACCATAAGAACAATATTTTGTTTCCCTAGAGAATACTCTTGTTAACTTCCTAAGTTACAACGTCTCAAATATAAAGAACAATCGGTTAGTAGTTACGAGCACGATATGCGTGAAGCGGAAACAAACACAAAACAAACAAACAAACAAACTCCACTTTCCGATTATAATATTAAGTAACAGCAGATACGATATTATTAGATAATACAAGATAAATGGATTGTTATAGCGGTGTAATGGTGATCTAATAGCAGCTATTTTTTAACATTCTTTCATCGGTTCAAATATCGTCTGTCAATTTCAATTAATTGAGTTCCAACATCAAATCTGAACCATGCACAGTCGATTATAGGGAGGTGAAGCTAGCGCTATCAAAGAAAACAGCTAAGTTCCAATAAGAGGATCATAAGATAGACTTGGAGCGAACCTCGATGAAACTCGTATTTGCACTTTTGTACCACTAGACAAAATCATCACGAAGTCACAAAAACACAAGAATATAATTCAAAGCACCATCAACATTGTATTTTTTGTTTTCATTCAAACAAAAAATCATATTCCTGAGATCAAATTAAACAACAAACTACTCCATTATACAATAACAATCCATTTTAATACGCTCTTAAAACATAACACACAAAAAACATAAATAAGAAGATAAACCCTATATTTCATGTCACTGAACAAGAATAGTAGATACCTTAATCTTCAATATTTCAACGTGAACTAAAATGAAAATAATAGGATGAATAGGGTATTTCAAACAAACCAAAGGGGCTATTTTTCATGTTGTCACTGCGAAAATGCTTAACAGCACGGAATAAGGCTGAATCTACAGTTTTTAATACAACAAGAACACTGGCATATTAACATTTACAACGTTTTATTATTACTAGCTGTTTACCCAGGTTCCCGCGTCCCGGGGTAACTTTTAAACTTTTCCGAACAAATTACATAGACTACTTGTACACGGGCATAGTCTAGGATCCCCAACATGTTTTTTTATCGGTGCAATGCTTTTTGAGCCAATGGGACCCTACTTACTAATACGCATTATACTAAGGTACTGTTAATGTAACTCTGTCTGTCTGTTACGTCTTTCACGTTCACTAAACCAGTGAGCCGATTTTGATGGAAATTTGGTACAGAGATAGAATAGACTGAGTAAAGGTTGGACTATCTTTTTGAAATCCGGGTAAGGGGAAATAGTTCCGTCGGGAAGCGGGGAACGAAGCCTGGCAGAGCGCCTAGTTCGATATAAAATTAAAAAAAAATCCTCTCTGTAATTAAGTAAGATGGGCAAAGGCATGTTCCGGTATTTACATCGATGCTTTGCATAATATAGAGTTGGAATTGCTTGTATTTTTAGCATATTTAAGCTCATTAGCTTTAATCTTGAAGCCCCAACAGTGGACAACAGAAAGGCTGATGATGGTGTAGCATATTCAAAACTTTATACGTAAGGCATTGAATGACTGATTGTTCACAACCGACCCAAGTGTTTACGTCTGTATGGGGTATTAAAGGATCTCTACCTAATATCTTTTATTGAGGATTTTCATGTTGACTGGTTAAGCATCTATGTATTCAAAATGTCTACCCAGGCCGGAACTCCTGATATTAGCAGATGAATGGAATTCTATAAAGTACTCAATAGACCGACGGCAGGTCAACCGTATACGAATAATGTCAAATCTTTTCCAATCAAAATTAAACTAGCCCACATATTCAATGAACTAGATGAAGGTTTAATAAAGAGCTTTTGCGGGATACAAAGGATGTTTGAGGTTTTACCGGTTGGTTAATTATGATGCTGGATTTAGATGTTCTGATTAGACAGAGTGCCTTGATGGTACTGGATGACAGAAACTACTTCCTGCTAAAATTATTTAAAGTATTTCCCATAAATAGCAAAATAAAGGCTATCTATGGCATTATTGTCCAGATAGAAACAAAGGCTTACGGGGATTTGCAACCAAAGATTTTATGTGACTTAAAATCCGGCTTCTTGGCCTGTCAGTATCTCTTCCGGAAGTGACGTAAGAAAAGGCCTCTCCCGTCGGTGAACGATTTAATAAACTCTCGCTTAGGCTGTTCACAGAGATGCTTCTTCTCCCCCAGTTTATAGTCTGTATGATGTTAACATGAGCATGTAAATATCCATACATTTGGATCTTTCTAATGAGAGTTCTAGCTTCATAGAACGTTACAATAAAGGTAATGACTATATAGCAGCATCATTCCAGATAATACAGATGTAGGGGACCTAACTGGCACTCCCCAATTGTGCTATTCAGCGCCGGTTTGTCTGCCTCCCGGTTGGATATAAAGTGGTTGAGTGAGATTGGAGCTGAGCATATATTGTATTCAAAATCTTTTGAGATACTAGTTACACAACAATTTTTATTTACGTATTCTCTGCATTTATCTGTCCTATAAACATATCACGGAATGCTTCTTATATCAGTTCATTTTTAGGGTTCATGTTTTTTGATATTCTGCATTGAATTTGTCAGTAATCTCTGCTTTAACTCTTAATTGTGTATATGAATACTTTACGTGAGAAATCATCTTTATGAATGAAAAAAAATAATCGGGCACCTCCAAGTGATGGGTCTGCGCATCGTCCACATACATCGGAGTGGATGATTTCTAGCACTTGTTGCTCGGGGGAGGCCTTCAACTTGAAATCGAACTCGTGCTGGTATTGACGTTTCGTTCTATGCAACTTATGGCATGGTGTGGAGTCAAACAGGACTGCCAACCCAGCAAATAACGGGTTATCTTAATTCAGTTACAGGAGAGATTTAGAACACGCAGCAGGTTTATAAGATTGATCAATCAGATGGGCAACTCGGCATATTTAATGATCAATGTTATTGAAGTTTTATTACATGCGCCATAGCACGTGAGCCTCAGTGCGATGATGGTGCCATAAAGTATACATCATTTTCAGTAATAGGGCGGGCATGGCTTGTGGCATTTTTATGTCTATAGATGTTTAGATTTATACATATATATGTCATTAAATGAGCATCCGGCTATCTTTTGGGCCACTTCTATTTAATATTTCACATCCATCATCATTAAAAGTGAATGTTGCAACCATTTTATATTTTGGACTAAGACACGATATACACAAGTTTGTAGATAGTGGGTCACGCTTGCGTACGTAAATGACGTTTGCTTACGCCGCACCTGTATTTTGTCTGTATATCGATAGCCCATTTTTGCATCATGTAGCAGAATAGTTAGCATTACCACACATACTACTCTAAGCTTTAAGTAAATTTGTCATTAGCTATTCTGAGATATTTGTTTCAGGTGGTTATTGGTGATTTAAATCACTACGAGCCAGTACTCCGATGTGTTGATCGATTCATATGGCATTGAGGCTCCACTATTACAAACCAGTGCTGGGGTCAGCGAATCATTTGAAGTGGCCGAAGTTGTCGCGAAACAAGGGTGCATATTAAAACATCGTAATTTTTATGGGTTTAGGAGTTTTATTTTTAACATTGTAAGCCGGTTAGCGCAGTTTCATTTGATCCTATTTATAAATACACTCTTTCGTACTTAAATTTATTGCAAAGATAGCATCAGATGGT
>NWSH02000085.1:8304799-8320400 GCA_002382865.2 Heliothis virescens
TTATCGCTGGCATAAGCGACATGTTCCGCGTACGAAGTCGCGGGCAGAAGCTAGTAAAGTATAAGTACCTACCTTTTTGTGCACACCTTATTTTGTTTATATAGATGTGTAATTCCGTAAGTAAATTCGTAGCTCGATTGGTCTAGCGGTCTCGTGCATGGGCGTAAGTGGCTAATGCCCCGGGTTCAAACCCCGCTATTATTATGCTTTTTATTGATTTTCTTATTTGAAATAAATATTTTTGATGATTATTTTATTTTTTGCCAATTTTCTTTTTTGGAATTTTAATTATAACAATTTTATTGTTTTTATAGTAATAAAAAACTTTTTACAAAAAAACAAAACCGACTTCACAAAAAACACTGAAAGGGATAAAATAAACTTTTCACATGGCTCTAGTCGGTGTTTGCAGGTCTGTTGACTGTGTTTATTATTTTAATAAAAACAATATTTTTTATGAATTATTAAAAAAAAAACAAAATATCATATTGTAGAAATAATATCATATATTAAAAAAAAACAAGAAAATATGTAGGTAAGTATATTATAATGTTTAAAATATAAGAAAAAAGAAATGCATCCAATGAGATTCGATCTCGGTTATAATCACGAAAGCGTGATGCGAATCCGTAGAGTGACGCACTGGGCCAATCGTACATTTTGTTAGAACTGTGAAATGACGCTTCTAAATGCAATGGAAGTCGCGCATCGACGAAATTCGCGCGATGCCTCCCGAGTAGGCGGGGCTACTCGTGTCCCACTTCATCTGCTTCCTTAATATGTTAATATGTTTTTTTTTAATAAATGTATCGCTTCGTAGTGCCTCAACACGACTCATAACATAGTATTATAATATCTTAATAGTTTGGTTTGGAAGTAAATTGGACGGTTTTATAGCTTTTATGTTATTGGTGTTTCTTCGTAACATTCTCAGTTATATATTTCGAAATTGATTTACAGATACGATTATAAAACATTTGTGACAGAAACCTATGGACTGATGAACTATTAGCTATATGATTAAATTACGAATTTGAATCCAAAGTTAAAACATTTTAATATAATTTTCCTCTTAAACGTCAAATACGAGGGGGTTATGTAAAGTGTATGAAACATTTAATCATAAAGGAAGATACAAGTAGATAACTTATTTAATATAATTTCATCGTTATCTCATTACTCTTGGAAATGATAAATCATACATTAATTAATTTTGTTCCCAAACTTTCTTGGTAACGTTTTAGGACTGAAATAATTGGAAAGCTCGTTCGGGGAACTTCGGGTATTTCCGCCATCCTTCGTAGATGCCGAAGTTATTCAATGACACTTGACGTATCTATGTGAAAGATAAAAACTTCAGGTTGGATTACGAGAAACTAATAAAACTTATGTGGCGGGTAGCCAGGTACTTACGTGCGGGGTAAAACCTTTTAATTTCTGTCTTACTGAAATTTTGGTAGCAGTCTCTCAATTATTAGGAATAAATTTACGATTGCTCTATAATCTTTGCCGATATGAATTTAGCTATTAGTAACTGCGCAGCCGTGAAAATTAGATGAAAATATACTTTTGCGAATGTGTATGTGTATGGGCTGTAATGTAAATATTTGACTTCAGGGCTGTAGTGTTTTCTTCGTATATTTTGACGCTATGATGTCATGTAGCTAAGTTCAGACTAGCATAATTATGTGAGGTATAGGTATAGAAAGTTTTGGTGTATAGGAATTATCTTCAGAACGAGTGCTAAAGTAATTAAACCCATTCAATAATAATCTCTTATAACTTAATTAAAATAATTACCTAAATTAATTTAATAACCCACTTAAATCTCGAGTCTGAATAAGATTTATAACGACAAATCTGAAACCAATGTGGCATACAAACTCACATCGCTCTGACAAGTCTGCGTAAAATGAAACGTTCCGTGTCTGAGAGATGAGGCGCGTTGTCGCGCTTCATAACTGGGACATGTGAATATTGCTTTTATGAGCAGTCCTTTTAAGGAATAGCTGGGAGCTGCTTAAGATTGAATTTTGTTTAAATTAGGTTTTTACTGGTTTTACTAATATAATAAGATTAATTACTTAATTAATATATGTACTTTTACCTGATAAAAAGAAGGTGTAAAGTGTTACTATTGAAATACTATCACGATTCATCGGACTAGTGCCTGACATATAGCTTAGTGGCAAATGGACAGACGGACAGACGGACAGTGAAGTCTTGGTAATAGGACCTCGTTTTACCCTCAGGTTCATATAAAACTACTTACGATGCAATTTACGAAGAACTGTGAGACTTATATTTGTCCTTAAACAACTAAAACTTTTCGTCACATTCTGATTACTCAAACCACAATACTTCAAAATAACACGAGAGAACTAATCGGTTTCCTGAACGCGTGCTCGTAGCGTGAAACGAAACGTACCGTGAGCCGAGGCGTGGCGCTCGCATCTCCGACTTGTGACGGATGATGAGTAGGCCGCCTGTCGGGAACAGAGAACATACTGGATGTGACATCTTTTGCGATTTATGACACTTTTGTAATTACTTGTAGGTACTCGTGCTGTATTGATAAGGAGGGTTTTATATAAGGATAAGATACGGACAGTTTTGCTGGTGTCAGATAAAGTTCTAGATAGTAGTCTGACAGATAATAACATAGAAAAGTGTAGTCAAAATAAAAAAAAAATGGCATTTGAACCTCAGGTGGCTCTTTTTGTGGTAAATAAGGACATAGATAGATAAGACTTTATGTGTCCGATTTGAGGCTGATAGGAGTAAGTTGTTCAGGGCTTTAAAGTTGAACAAGAGCGATGTAGGTGCATGCCATCAAATATTGAGTAAACCCAGTTCGGATGATGCGAGAAAGTTGTTCGAATTTATGGCCCTGATACATTGATCTCTTTGGTTTGTCGTGTATACTTGTAGTAGGTTACGATGGGACTGACATACGCTGCGCGTTATAAAAGTCCCTAAATTTCAAAGAATAAAAAAAAATAAAAATAGATGAGACTTAGCATTTCAAATTAAAATCCCTTTGGGTATTGGAGTATTTGGGTTGCTTGGGTATCTGAGTTAAGGAGGTCTGATAGGCATCCGACTGGAAACCGAATCCAACATAATTATGTCAGGGCTAGACAGATGAGCTACTGGATCAGCGTTGGCAAAGAAACTCGTGGTTATTTTATCTATACTATATCTACTAATATTATAAAGCTGAAGAGTTTGTTTGTTTGAACGCGCTAATCTCAGGAACTACTGGTCCGATCTGAAAAAATTTTTCAGTGTTAGATAGCCCATTTATCGAGGAAGGCAATAGGCTACTTTTTATCCGTGTGCGCTGAGTAGTTCCCACGGGATGCGGGTGAAACCGCTGGCAGAAGCTAGTCATTTTATATATTTTACCTTTTGTATTAAGGTATAGAAAGCAATAACATTAATATTAAATAGCTAATTAACTTAATATAATAAAGGTATATTCACAGTCTACAATATAATTGGATCAATTTCTCTATTCTCAAGATTCTTGAAGACAATGTCGTTTTAATTGAAATGTCATCCAATTAGAAAGAGTCTAGTGTAGGTAGTGATAAATTGCAGGAAACGGATGTACGCCGCCATTGTGCAGGCTGCGATGAGGCTGAATGTGTCTGCGCGTCTTGGATTTTAGTTGATTAAAATGTTATAGTACTCGGATTTGTATGTGGGATGAAGTTGGCAGAATATGTTTCTTAAAAACTGGAGAATAGCTTTGGAATATATTGTTGGAAAATCACGCTGTAGTGCCTACTATAATGCTTTTATGTTTTTTTTTACCAGCATTTCTTTGCTTATTTGCCAGATAATGCTTAAATATTTTGAATGTAATTTTTATTATTACTTTTTTATGTATTTTGCAATAAGAAGTCACAGTTGCTAAACAATTTTCACAATTGTGACATTCTCAAAAACAGACAACGACTCAAGAACTCCAGCTAAGCAATGTTTCGTATTGTTGCAAATCGAGAAGTCTCATATTTAATTAGGGTCATGGCACTTTGTACCGGCACGGGCACGGCACAGCAAATAACGTGTCATTTAAATTTGAACATTAAATGTATGACGTATGATATATTTCATAACAACGTGAGTTGTTAGATAGGAAACCGCGCGCTGACAGCCCGCCGTTGGCTTTTTTGTATTGACGTTATATTCGGGTTTACTGAAATCATGTTTTGATTATGTTAATACTTTCGGAAATAATTGCTCCAAAAGCCGAGTAATAGGCGTCCCCCCTCTAACTTTTGAACCGCAAGTTCAGCAAATATGAAAAAAATCTAAAAAGTAGAACTCTAGATAAACTTTCGAGGAAAATTTTTTTGAACGTGGTACAGACAGCAGTCTTTGAGATATAGCAATTTTTTGGAAACCGCAAATTATAACTTTGTTATTCATATATTTGTATGAAAAACAAAGTTATTTTTTGTTGCCGAAAAATGTTTGTATTTTGGCTAGTTGTAGGTAATAGATGCGTTCAGTTTTCATAGAAAATGGTACAGAACCCTTCGTGCGCGAGTCCGACTCGCACTTGGCCGGTTTTTTATCCAGATGTTGAAATTAGCTCAGTGTTGTTGCTTAAAGCATTCTCAAGTGAGGTGCCATTATTTAAGTATGTACTTACTCGTACACTAATTACCTACTCCAGCATCCGTATCAAAACAATCTACATCTCTTCTGGGATTTCTAGGAAAATATAGGCGGGTCGCCACTATGACGGGACGATAATTTATCGTTGGACGACTTTTTATCGTTGCTAGTCATTTTTGTTACTGCACATTGTTTCATAGTCATAACTATCTGTCGTCGTTGTAAAGTGTTTAACTACATGAAACTTATGACTGGAGACCAACGTAAGAAAGACTTGGATGTTCTCAAAAATGCTCGCAGTATGTGCACTGTTATAGTGTTTTCATTCATAAAACGTAAAATAAAAGCTGCCAACATTTATAGGAACTCTAAATATTTCTCTTTTGTGTTGACACCACACTTCAGTCATAAAAGTTTAATTTTTTTAGTCTTGGTTTCAGTTTCTTACGTGGCGTTAATCAAAGTCCGAACCCTCTAAGGTGAACTCCGTTTTCCTGCAGTCTAGAGTGGAACCATACCTTAACTGTCCAACGCTATAAATAACTGAAGTTAGTTCAAACTCATCCAGCGTTAAATTTACTACCTACCGCTGTTTTTTGGCTAAGTTTAATTAGCCATTCTGCTTTGAATTCAAAACGTTTGCGTAATAAGTTGGCTTTCCACTGAAATTTAATTCTGAATTATTTATGTTCAAACAGAATAGAGAAAATATTATCTTTATAGCGTTTGTTGATTTTGTTATGAGTGTTCATTTGCGGAGACTTTGGGTTTGTTAGGATTGTGTGTTGATGCGAAAATGAGTCTGTTTGTTTGTCTTTCACCCTTTCAAGGGTACTGCAGCATGTATAAGGCCTTCAGTAATTGGAAGACTGCAATAGCTAACATCCAAATACCAAAACATCATATAATTTTGAGGTCAAAAATCATTCTATCAACGTGTGCAAATTGCTGCGACAGAAGAAAAACTTTAAGACTTACAGCCAGTTTCATAGGTCCCAGACTTTCGCAGGCTATCTGACATATAAGGCCAATAAAAATGTTTTTAATTGTGACAAGTTTTCTATAGCATGATCTGTTAGATAGATACGTAGAATGTATGAAACTCGCCGTTAAAGTTTAGTAATGTTCCAGTATTTTAGGATATGTCTTTTACCTAAAGAAGAACTGTTTAACGCTTGAAAGTGTTAGATGAAAATATTTACAATAATAGTAGTCTTGTCTAAGCTACTCATTACTATCCTTATATAGTATAAAACAAAGTCGCTTCCCGCGTCTGTATGCATGTATGCTTAAATCTTTAAAACTACGCAACGGATTTTGATGCGTTTTTTTTTAATAAATAGAGTGACACTAGAGAAAAGTTTATGTATATTATAGTTTACTAGCTGTTTCTCGCGATTTGTCCCGCATCCCGAGGGATGTACTTCAAACATTTTATGCTGTCCTGGTACATAGTTAGCAGCATCATCGACACTCGATTATGTTTATTAGTATGCTTATGTAAGATATGTTGTCCTGGTACAATAACAAATACATCAGCACCCGTGCGAAGCTGGGGCGGGTCGCTAGGAGTATTATATAGCAACGTTTAGCCCAATACCAACTCCTATAGGCCTAAGTATAGCAACTCTAATGCATGTTGTTTGTTCCGCTCGCTGAGGGCAACCACTAAACGGATTTTAACGGAATATTAAACTCAGTTTAAATTCTAATCCTCAATGAGATTTTGTGTTCAAATGTTTTGGATATGTGCTTTGAAACTTAGGATTTGTGTGCTTATTGTAATATTAGGCTATTTATTATATCTTTCATCACGAAATCAGTCGAAAATTTAATTCCGGCAGACTTTGAAAGAAGCAATCTTTTGGACTTACTAGTTTTATTTAAGCAGTAGGTTTTTAGTGCTAGATACTTTTTATTCGGGTGCGCGGAGTAGTTGCCACGGGACGCGGGTGAGCGTTTATAAGCCGAATTCTAAATCCTATCTATCACTTGTTTTAGGATTAGTGACTGATATGGAGCTTACGTCAAAATTCAATATCTAATCTCTAATCAACAGAGTTACGTCATAGAAATCCAACATAAAATATCACGTTTTCATTCACAATTTTAAACTGTAACCACAGATTAATAGATTTTACGCATATCCAAGATTCCAGTCTGTAGCTACAATCAGGTTCATGTAATGGCGTGCCAATACAAGGGGATAGCTACAGACAATTACTCATTGTGATAAATGTTCCCCGTTACAATCTGCACAGAGCTCGCGTAGTTTACTATTTACTACTCCTAAGTGTTAAGGTGCTCCTTTGAGAATATGCGTTCCTGGTACGTTACAGATTTCAGGAGTAGATCTGTGAGTTAAATTGTGCAAGCTTTTACTATCTGTAAGTTAATTCTTAGTATTTGGAAATTTAGATTTTTTGTTTGGTTACACTTCTATAAATGGAAACAGAGAAGAAATTTTAATAAATATAAGAAAATATTGATACAGACCTCGTCCAATGCACTCTAAACAGATGACAGGCGTTCCCGTATCAATATTGAGGACATTGGACACTGGACCGAAATAAAGAAAAAAACCCGCATTGAACAAGGGTGGTGATTAACGCTCAATCCTTCTCTGTGTGAGAGAAGGCCTGTGCCCAGCAGTGGGACAATAAATAGCTTATGATAATGATGAAGTAGAGACAGCTAATTAATTGATAAGTACCAACCATTCAATAGTGCAGTGAAGCTAAGATGTGAATTTCTTACAAATCTTTCGAGCCACGAAGTATTACCGGTAAGAAATAGATTTAATAAAATATGTATAGGAACCTCGTTTCCGAACGATTAAATATACAAAGTCAATTACGATTTTGAATATTAAATCGTACCCGACCATTGATTTTCTTTTCTCTAGCTATTTCCTTTTGGAAACGTTTAATTTATAATTTTGCCTTTTGTGTTTCTAACCAATTGTATAGGAAGGTACAAAAGATTATATCTGTGTCATAGCAATTAGCTGAACTTAATTGTAGTATTATTTCCCATTACATGTATTTTAAATAATTAAATTAATCAAAGAAATAAAGTTTATAGCTAAGTATAGTAAAACGTTATATATCTCAGCGCAAAACAAAATATGCACTCCAAAATTTAAATTCTAAAATTACCAAACATTACGAAGCTTAAAACCATCCTTTTAATCGCACACTCAATCCCCAAGTCACGTTACTAAAAGAAAAGTAAATGAGTTTGTATGAGGGAAGATCCCCCAAACCCGTGCTTAGCTTGATTAGCGAATTATGCGGAAAACGCCCCTACGAGGGGCGAAAGGGGGCGACTTATTGGACCATTTCTTCAAGGACTTACATAAGACCGTATATCGAGGATTTTGTAAAGATACATCTACTTGTTTTAGAATGGGATGTTGGCGCAAGATTTATGGATAAGCATGGAGTTTATGCTGCAAAAAGTTATCAAGCTTATCATGTGTTTAGGAGGATAAGTGGTAAGGGTTATTTTGTAAGCTTTGGAGAAGAACGATGAATAATAAGTAAGATACGAGGGTTTGGTTGTTTGTATTTTCCTTTCTTCCTGAAGCATATTATGTGAAAATAAAATTAGAACATAAGTACAGTAAAAGCTCTTCATTCGCGGGGTTTACGTTCCGTAAATATGCCGCGAATACAGAAACCGTGAATATGGAATGGTAATTTATATGGGGTTATAGGGGATACGTTCCTAGGTGACGGATGATAGCGGAAGATACGTGGTACTCGATCACAATTTTTGTAACGAACGGAAAATTAAAACAATTCAACACGCAATGCGGCACTTATCAAAGGACGGGACGTCCATTTGTGACAGCATTTAATAATATACTTTATGTCATAACAAATAAGTTTATTTTACCTAAACATTATGTTTGTCCTTGTGTCCTTTCAAAGGAACCGCTGAACCAAACAAAAAACGCCGATAGCGTTTGAAAAACTAATCTAGGCGTAATATTGTCTATTTTTTTATTAGTTCACTTGTCGCGATGAGATATTATACAGAATGCTTTGTATTGAGGTATGTATGTACCGTTGGACTGATTCGATCCGCGAATAAAGAAATCTTAGGCCGCGAATAAAGGAATTAGATCGCATTTTTTCAATCCGCGAATACTGAAAACGCGAATGAAGGAAGCGCGAATAAGGAGCTTTTACTGTACTGATATTTTTGTCATTTCACATTTATGTAAAGTGTTACTTACTACTCAACACAAAAAGAAAAATATTTTTTCTAATCTAATCTAAATATATAAAACTCAAAGGTGACTGACTGACTGACATAGTGATCTATCACGCACAGCCGAAACCACTGGATGGATCGGGCTGAAATTTGGGACGCAGGCAGATGTTATGACGTAGGCATCCGCTAAGAAAGGATTTCCCGAAATTCCCACGGGAACGGGAAAAAACGGGATTTCAAATTTAGCGCGGGCGAAGCCGCTGGCAGAAGTTAGTAACTACATATAATTATTAGAAATAAAATTTATTTCTAAAGAGCATGTTTAAATCACATATTCTGTAACCAGGACATCATAAACCAGTTCCGATTACATTGGTAGCCAAAATATAATGAGTTACGATCATGGTTACGATCCCCATAGATTAATAAAGTTGCGCTGCCAATGTTGGCAGGCTGCCACTTGACTCCGATTTGATATAATATTATTCAAATGCGTCTCTTATTTATATTTCCTTGCCATTCAGGTTCTCCTGGTACTTATATTAAGGGTTGCTGGGAAAAGATTATTTTTATTTCTTCTATATTTATTCATAGGTTAGTTTTGGTATGTTTATTTGTTAATTATGTTAGTATTAAAATAGCATTAAGAACTTAATAATGCTTGCCTAGAATTTTTATAGCTAAAAAATCTCGAAGGGTTTTAAAGACTTCGGAAAAAGTTCTAACTACCTGCATAAGATAAGTTTTCCATAAAATTGTGTTAAACAAAAACCGACTTTATTCCTAAAGCAACAGAGTCGAAGATGGCGGAGGAGTGCAGCGATGCTCTGCTCCTCAGGCCATGCAGGCGAAGGAATATGTGCATCCCACCGTGTACTCTCTCGCCTCCATGACCTGAGGAACTGAGCATATTCTTCTGAAGAGCCTCAAGGCGAAGACTGACTCAAAATGGTAAGGTTAAGGAAACTTTCATAAAATCGTACATGTAAACTAGGGGCACTTTAATTTCATATCATACCTATTAAGTATGTAATTAGTTTGTTTCTAGATAATTAGTATAGTAACAGCAAATTCTAGCCCTCATTAAGTGTGTTTTTATTTTACACTAGAACTTCTGAAGACTAAATTATTTGGTAACAGATGATAAATTATGTACATATTATAATAACTAGCTTCTGCCAGCGGTTTCACCCGTGTCCCGTGGGAAATTCTTCACGCCCTCGGATAAAAAGTAGCCGAGATAAATCTAACACTGAAAGAATTTAAAAAATCGGAGAGTTTGTTTCTTTGCTTGAATAATCTCAGGAATTAGTCCTGAGATTATTCAAGCAAATTCTTCTGATTTATAAAATGAGTGTACACTAAGCGCATAGCACACTTAATGTTTTGATTTATATAGGTAAGTAAGTTATTATACTCAGTATTTAAGTAAGTAGCAAGTTTTAATCACCTAACCGTCAATAATGTTAATCTTGGTTCAAAGTGAAGTTGAGTTCAATTTTGGTTACGACATTAAACTTTAAATGAAGTAACTGGATCGTTCGGTAACTTTGTTCCGACTGCGGTTGCGGCTTGAGACGACAGAGATTACTTTTTTTTTTAAAACATCAGTATAAAAAAAAAAATAAGTATTGTCGGCTAAACTAAAAATACGTATTTTTAGGCAGTCTAAACAATAGATTTTTTTTAAATGAAAAGTTTTGGTATTTTCAATATTTTTTTCAGTAAATAAATTGTTTTTATACCCAGTAACTAGCAATTTAATAAAACTATTGATTAGTTATCCCTCATCCTAATATTTAAATTAATAAAATCAATCGTATAAGTTTAAAAAATAAGACTAAATTATATATATAAAATTTAATAAGTATAAAGTTACAAAAATATCCATGTTGCTGTACCAGGATATCAAAGTAAAATAGGAGTTCACTTTCTATATAACCGGATAGATTTTATGACATTTATCTTCCTAGGAAGTTGATGTACGCTGACTCAGGTCTGCATAACATTGAACAGTGTTCCCAATGTTGATGTAGTTTAGAAGTATCACTCTTTTCGATATTAAGTAATGTGTACTAAAAAAGTGGCTTATAAAATTCGGGAAACTATCCCAGACGGTTGTTTTGAACATCGAATGAAAATGCTCCATGTAATTATCACGTTACCGGCGTTATGGTGATAAAGCAAGTAACTAACTCTTCCGTGATGCTGCTACCTTAGTACCTGCCTTTTTTCCCTAATAAAAAAAACCGTACTGTTGTGCATAAACTAAACAATTAATTTAAAGCGCTAAATATAGTTTCCTGAATTTGATATTTCCCAAAAATTCCTTCGTTTAATTAAAATTATTTCACAGACGTAAAACATTATACCAAGTTACCCTTCGGTCCTTAATTCTAGTAGGGACATAGTAAAAGTTCACAATATATCCGCCGCAAGGATTCAACTCGTAAAAATAGTTCATGTGTGTGACTATCGTAAAAACGCCCGACTTTTTGTCGCAAGTTACGGGCGAAAGCGGTTACTACTCACGTACAATTGGTGTAAAACTTTTATTAAAAGTTGTAAACTGACTATTTTGCACGGCCATAAAGAAATTGTTGAGGAAATGGCTGTATTATGCAGTTTGCACTTTAGTGTCGTAGCTACAGATGGTAAGCTGCATTCTAAAAATGTTCGTCTGTAGGTACGAAATAAAGGTACGAAATATGTTACGTTCTTTGTAGCAGTTGGTTATGTCACTTGGTTTACCTCTATATGCACTTGAGCAGCTTGTTCCATAATTTGTGCCTACGAGATTTATAACTGCAATGTAATTCGTTTCACGAGACAATTATTAAAATTTATGCAATAACCTTAATTTAATTATGCCTACGAAGTTACAAATTGTCACAACTAGACAAAATGCCATTAGTTGTAGAAAGGTCTACAAACTTTTCGTCGGCCGATAATTTGCTCGGGTTCATAATCAGCACGGAGTTGTATCATAGTAGAAAGAGAGGAAGTAGATCATCTTCATAGAAACGCACCTTCCCACGTGTGCCTCACTGTATCCATGGGTCGCCGCACCCAAACCTACATAAACAAAATCTCGGATCGTTTGACAGTGCGCCAGTCGGGACAAAAGATTATGAGTGCGTGCGTGTAGATAACCTACTTGCTCTCTTTCTCCCATGCTTGTATGGTAGTGCTCATATTACAATGATCAAATTTTACAATGGGGATTATTCTCAAAGCTGTTTCGATTTCTATTTCTTATAACTTGCGCCATTGCTTTCAACACTGTCTGCTATTTTATAGAGAACCGTACAAGGCTTTATTATTGTTTTTCTTATTTCCGATAGAGCTGTCTTTCCTCAACAGTTTTGTGGAGGCTCTAATATGTTTTTTTCTTTGATGTTAGTATACATTGTATTATATTATAGGTCACTGCATTCTTATGTAGTTGTTATTTCACTAACTTGGTAAATGACATTTAATATTTGTTTCATAGAAAAAGAAAAGTTTTATACGATTTAGTTACTAGAGATACGAATTTGGCATTAATTGTATGGGCCTCCTGTCTAAATTCAATCTCTAGTAAGCAAATCATCAGATAGATAGGTTATTGGGATCGGTTGTAAATATAACCTTGTTATGTTATTGTAACAGAGAGATCACGTATCCAAACAATAGCAATCATGATATTATATTACTTGGAATAATAACTATGAGCAGAACGTGAGATCATTTTATAGGCCTATAATTATTATGTTTCTGAGAACCTATTTGACTTGAACAGACTAGAATATCAGGTGTTCGTTCTCAAATAAGACAATAGTGTTTGTTGGTACATAACAACCTCTTTTTGAATCTGTGTTCTTTTACTAGTACTTTGAGTGAAAGGGTTGTACCTTGGCTTTTAGAAATTATCCTGGTATTTCATATTTTTGCAAAATTAATTAATTATTATTTATTAATTTTGCAAAAATAATAATTTCTAGCCGTTTTCCCGCGGTTTCACTCGCATCCCGTGGGAATTACTGCCCGTACCCGGATAAAATATAGCCTATGTCACTCGTGGATGATGTAGCTTTCGAATGGTGAAAGAATTTTTAAAATCGGTCCAGTAGTTTTTGAGCCTATTCATTACAACCAAACAAACAAACAAAGAAAGTTTTCCTCTTTATAATATTAGTATAGATAAAACGGTTATGTGACTGGTCATAGTTTATTGTATAATCTTCTTCAAAATAATATGTAACCTAATTATGTATAATATCTATCTATGATATTATATTATACCATACCAAAATCCATAAAACACATCCCATAAAACTCGATGTCGTTCTGCAACTAAATTCACACGATTCCACGCATTTCTTGCATTCCCCCTCGCTACCCGCTGATACTTAGAATGAATTTGTTTGTTTGTGCAATATTCCGCGATGACAAAAAGTTTGCGTATATGTACTAACAATAAGGTTCCAGCCGATTAATAATTTCCCCTGAATTCCGCAATCTCCGGAATTTGGCAGCAGATCATTGCAACAGTTTCGCCTAATTCTAATATTTCCCCTACCAGACTATACAAATATTTAGGTATTTATATATTTAGCCGGAAACTTGCTTTCAACCACAATGGTACATTGGGGTTGGAATCGGTTTGTCAAACCACATTGGATACGTTTTATTTAAAGAATTATTTACGTATAAGCAGAATACAGTCTAATTAAAGCCTTGGGGGGCCTTTGTCCAGCAGTAGAAGTCTTTCGGCTGTTACAACAAGTACGTGAAAGTAAAGCACTTTTAAACTTGGTGTTAGTGGTTTTGGTTGCCACTTATGTTCAGTTTTAGCAATGAAATGTGCCATAGAACAAGACAGTTGAAGAATTTTATGTTGGGAATGTAAGGTCCTTCATACAACAATCACCAACTTCATACAAAAAATCAGAATCGAGAAACGAGACCATAAGTATACACGCGGTGGAATTAACAACCTCAATTTTGGAATGTAGGCAGTTAAAAAAGCTATCTATGGAAAATATAAAGGATTTTTTAAACAAAATTTATAAACCCACACATTTATACAAATACGCACAGTAATAAACACTCTATTCAGACATACACTCTATAGCAAAAATATATCTATTGGAGTTGCAAATTGATTCCAATCTTTATTTCTTTGATATACCACTTTCAGCATCATTATGAAAGAAAGATAATTTGCATTTTTACGGCTTCGAGATGAAAGGGCCAATTTTTTCCAAGAATCTTGTGGGCAATTTTAATAAATTATGCTAAGTAGTCTTTTTTGCTTATTAGACTCCGTTTTTAATTATCCCGAATTAGACTTTGTTGTGTTGAGTTAAGGTCTAATTTAGAATGTGCTCTGAAGGTTTCGTTGATAAACAATGGCGGTACTTATTTTTGTAGATTGGCAAGACTAAGCTTGTCGCCATCGATGGGTAGATTGCGAGTAACACATTGAGAGTACCTAATATCAACAAAAAATAAGTGAAGTACCAAAATAAAAAGTAAAGATAACTTGTTACAATATACTTTTACCCGGATATGCAAAGTCGAACTCCTAGTACTTAGGAATAAAAAAAGAGGAAACATTATTCTGTTTGTTTGTATCCCTAAATGCTCCAAATCAAATGATTGAAAAATTATTTCACTCTGAGAAAGCTATATTATTAACTAGTAACGCTATATTTTATCCGAGAAGGGGAAGAAGTTCCCACGGGACGCTGGTGAAACCACGATAACACTATTGATAAATTAAATAATTATTCTTTGTTCATGCTGTATCTATACATATAATAAAATTGTAACAACCTCATGTCTGTACATTATAGATATTAAAGAAAAACTAAGATGGGGCATCTTCATACAACCAATAGAAGCCAAAAACATGATTTAAAAAATTTTTGTCTGTCTGTCTGTCTGTCTGTCTGTCTGTTTGTTGTCCGCTTTTCACGCAAAACCTACTGGACGGATTTTGATGAAACTTTTTTTGTTATATAGCTATTAGTCCTCGCTAACATATAGGCTATCTTTTTTTTGGAAATTCGCTCTTTAAGGGGGTGAAAAGGGGGGTGTAAGTTTGTATGAAACTCCGTCAGTTTTGAAGCTAATTCGATGAAAATTAATATTTGGCCATTTGGTTAGAAATTAAGAATGACACGATAAGGATTTTTGGAAATTCTGCCTTAACGGGGGTGAAAAAGGAGGGGTAACTTTCTATGAAACTCCGTCAGTTTTGAAGCTAAATCGATGAAAATTTAAGCTGTTTACGTGAATTCTAAGCTTTTCTGCCCTTCGTTTTGTGACGGTTACCTGTTTAAAGAAGCATAGGTAATAATAATAACATAACTTGGGAAGAAAAATAAAAAAAAATGAAAACTGTGTTTCACCAACTTTAAGGCGGCTCCATCTATGATGGATAAATTAAATTAAATTTGACAATGCAGACGGAGTGGTAACCAATTAATTATCATTCAAATTCATAGATGGAGTTATGCATTTTCTGTAATTAACCATGTTGTAACACAAAGTATAATAATATTTCTATAGATATTTTAATATTGTTTATCAGTATGCTGTGCTACATAAAAATCCCGCTATATTATTATCTCGATGCAAGGAAAAATTATAGTGTTGTTTGTGTTTGTGTGTGTGCCAAATTGCAAACGACTCCCTCTAAACAATTTTTCGAATATTAACGTCAAATTTGACAATTAACTGAGCGATTAATTATCATTTATAA
>NWSH02000085.1:8322311-8338999 GCA_002382865.2 Heliothis virescens
TTTTAATATTGTTTATCAGTATGCTGTGCTACATAAAAATCCCGCTATATTATTATCTCGATGCAAGGAAAAATTATAGTGTTGTTTGTGTTTGTGTGTGTGCCAAATTGCAAACGACTCCCTCTAAACAATTTTTCGAATATTAACGTCAAATTTGACAATTAACTGAGCGATTAATTATCATTTATAACACAGTTTAAATATAGAACAGTTGGGAAGCTACCTACTAACGTTCGTTAACGTCACACTCACACACGCACGCGCATTGACGAGCATTTATGTACCTTTACCAGTGCTGTCAGTACTAAATGTCGCGGTGCTGTCGCGTCTATGCGCGTGCGTGTGTGAGTGTGACGTTACGAACGTTAGTAGGTAGCTTCACAACTGTACTATATTTAAACTGTGTTTATAATCATAGATGTGCATTTTTTTATAAACAAGTNGCCAAATTGCAAACGACTCCCTCTAAACAATTTTTCGAATATTAACGTCAAATTTGACAATTAGCTGAGCAATTAATTATCATTTATAATCATAGATGTGCATTTTTTTATAAACAAGTCAGGCTGGGGCTTGGTAGTTTAGCTTATCTTTCAGAAATATGGTGGCATAAAAGCTACTTTGACTGTGAATAAGTACTTTTTTTTGTGCATTTTTATTCTTAAACAAATTTTAGAGGGACGTAAAACATGCAACCCCTAATGATTCTAGAAACAAGCCCAAACTCAAGGTGCAAACTGCAGTATGCTGAGCTGTCGCGATTTAAAACCATGCACACATCCAATGCTCTATCCCAGTCTCTGATAACGCACAAGTTAAGAATTTCATCTATACTTACTTAAAATAAATCTGTAGAGAGGTCAATTCTGTACATGAAATATATTTCTAAAATAATTATCGGGGGGGTGATTAGGAATCGATACTGATGCCAAAAATGCAATCAGTAGAATTTTTGTCTGTCTGTCTGTCTATCTGTATAACCGTTATAGAAACAAAAACTACTCGACGGATTTTAACGAAACTTGGTACAATTATTATTCATACCCCTGAGCAGGTTATAGTATACTTTTCATCACGCTACAATCAGACCAGACAATAGGACCAGAGCAGTGAAGGGAAATGTTGGGAAAACGCACTGTCGCTGGCATAAGCGACATGATCCGCGAACGAAGTCGCTGGCAGAAGCTAGTAAAATATAAGCCGATGAAAAATTAACATTTTAATTTTACCTAATAATATATTAACTAAAAACTGCAGAAACTAAGTTCCTTTCTCCGTCTCGTAGATTTTGATAATAAAAATAAAAACAACGAATAACGTTCCTGGATCGGAGCCAAACGGAAAAATTACGAAGTCCCAGCTGTGTCTGTCTGTCTGTGCATACTAACGTGTATGCACTAAGCTGAGATAAATTGCTTTCAAGACATTTATAATATTTTTACTTATTTAAATGTTTCTGAAGATATGAAATCAGCTGCAGAATATGAGCGCCTAGTACTGTCCTATCAACGAGAAACTTTTGCGAAAAAATACTCACTGATTTATGTCTAGTTACCATTTGTCGTATTGTTTGGTTTTAAAAAGAATAAAAAATCTTAAGTTGAAAATGTAGGCTTTGTTAGGTATATCGAATATGGAAGTATAAATGAGTAAGCTTATTGGTCACACAGCACATTCCATGAAATGTTTCAACGGCCACAGCATTCACAACCGTCATATTTCATAGAAATTGCATGCAAAATAGAACTCCATGAAACATGAAATTCCCAACAATTAATCCATGTTAAACAATTCTCCGAAAACATTTTAGTGCGAACAAATTAATTTCTCAACAGTCCGGTGAGAATGTGTGACTATGCATATTGATGAGACCTCCGCGATACTACTGCTCGCCTAGTCTCCTAAGTCTTAGTTAATTGACACTCGGCCATTATGCCACTTAACTGTCACTTAAGTTAATTAAGGACTTGGCATTTTATTTGTAAGTTTTACATTAATTATGACTATAATATGTTATTCGTATTCCGAACTTTATCAGGCATTTTATGTGCCATTTTAAGGTTGTGAACTATTTTCCTATGGAAAAGGCACAAAACTTTACTCCGTCACGCTTGCTCAAGCAAGATCGGTGATCTCAGACTTTAAAGACGAGGTCTCTTCAAGATGTTTACTTTCACCGTTACTCAATCATTGGTGTCAAACAAGTTCATAACTTAGAAAAGTTATTTTTGTAAGTTCACTTAACTTTCCTGGAATAAAACCTGCACACTTGTTTTAAACACTAGGCCACCATGACTTCAGTATGGATTTTATCTTTCGTATCAACCGCTGTTATTTCTTTTCCAAAAAGATTTTTAAGGCTATGTATTTTCACACTTCAAAATTTCTAAATCCACTTACAGCGACGAACACAAATGTTTCGCAAACAACCTTAAAGTTTTTGTTTTCTTCAATATTTCATTTCCCATCGAATCCACTTAAAGGCTACAAGTTCATGGTGGTATAACGGTATTTTTCAGCATACTTCCATATCTTCAGTATCGAGAAGACTTTCGGAAGAATGTCATAAAAGCGTCACTTGATAATCTTCCAACTTCTGGTGATATGTTCTATAATGTTGTGTGGTACAAATTATAAGCTATCAGAGACTATTTGTATTGCTGTCTTATATCTCCTACTCTACTTGGAAAAAAGTAAATTATGTATAGTTAAACACTTAAGTAAATCAATTTATAGATCCCGTGCCTAACAGCCTAGTAACCACGACTTTATTTACAAATGTCAGGCTCAGGGTATAACCACTTTCTTTAAGAAATGTCTTCAAACCAAAACTCGCTTTTGCTTATGACTTGAAATTACTCTATAAAACTTGGTTTTATTGTCGCATTCACATTTTTAGGTTTACGACACAATCTTCGGACGACAACTGTATTTATTATATATTAGTAGTGAAATATTATACATTTTTGGACACTTTGTACCCCTTTTGGTCATAACTCGTAACCTACGTTCAGTTGAGCCAAAGTAGTTAAACTGTTTTTGTGTATGTTATTGCTTTGTTTCATATGAGCAGTAAATATCTCTATTATCATACTTTATTGTCCTCATTTTAAAGGGACATTAAATAAGGGGAAATGTATCTCCGTTTTTAGAAAACTACAATAAATCTAAACATAGTCTAGTGTAACGTATACCATGTTACAATGCAAGCAACATCGCAAAAATGCTAGTATTTTATACCCATTAAGGTGCATACGACGACTAGAAGCGGGAAATTGGCGGTTATAATATCCCACAAAGTAATTTCTGATGTCCTTGTTTAACTCCGAAACTTACTCTGTAAAAAAAAACTCTGTAAAAAACGTTTTATTGCGCAATAAAACGTTTTTTACAGAGTTATTTAAATTGTAAGAAGTTTCGGAGTTAAACAAGGACATCAGAAATTACTTTGTGGGATATTATAACCGCCAATCATAAGATCACGCCTCATATTGAATGTTAACTTAGGTAAAACATGAAAAAACCATTTTATATTTGAATTTCCCGCTTCTAGTCGTCGCATTCACCTTAAGCAAAAAGTATTTGTAGGCGTCAGTACTAATATATTTCCCAAACCTTCACATTCCATACTTCTCGAAAATTCCAGTTGAAGTACTTCAAGGCAGCATCGTTAATATAAAAAAGCTCTTGGTATTGCATAACGGGTCGGGCTCCCAAATCCGCGAGCATTCACTTCGCTACACGCCATTAGACGCAATAAGTCCGCCACCAGGCCAGAACAAACTGTAGGCCATTAAACGAGCGAGTTTTACGGCCAGTTACACAGGTTCCAGATAAAGTTATAGACAGCTATCTGACAAATCATGCCATAGAAAAGTAGTCAAAATTAAAAACTGTTATAACTGGTACAAAAGTAGGCATACCAGGAATACTTTTTCGAGGAAGCGCAATGCGCATACAAAGTGTGATAGTTGATATGGCTAGGCTTGTGAGATGACAGATGAGACATGAGATGGCAGATAGAAGATAAGGACAGGAAGATGATGATGACTTCTATTAACAATCCAAATGAAAAAAAAAACAAACTTTAAAATACTGCAACAAAACACGTCTTAAAAGCGATATAGGAAAAATATAACATTCGAATATTTAATTCCTAGACGCTGTTTTCATGGCCGCCCTTTTCGCGTCATCGCTCATCAATTTAATGAGTGACGGCTGGCAGTGGTGGCCATTAATCTCGCGGAAGCCACCGCTGCACATTGTCATGGTAATTACCGCCTTTCGTTTCTGCTATCCGGGTTTGAAGTTCATTCAACCTTCGCCATTTTAAGCTCTTTGAGAAAAATCTGAAAAAGATTTTGGTGAATTGTTCTTTTGATTATTTCAGTTTTGGTTGTTTTGATGGTAAGAAAATAAGACTGGTAAAGCAATTTGAGTTTAGTTTGTTATAGTATTGTATAATCCAAATCATGCTTCTAACTGCAATTGTTAGTAAGGTTCGGACATTCTATAGCCGAAATATTCTCGTCAGTCTAATAAATTAGTTTCTTAATTTATTTATAGGGTTTAAAATCGATTATACCCAGGTCATTTGATTAAAATAGGTTCTTTGGTTGTACTTTGTAACTTTCAAACATTTAAACTGATACTTCGAATTTTCCCCTCGACTCCTTGTTTACGAGATATCTTTAATTCAATGAACAAAAATGTATATCTATTTATAAAGAAACTATTTTCAAACATTTTTCTTTCGTAACACTACAACAACAATTTGATAGACAGCTTTCCAACAAAGGAATTAATCGATTAGTTGTCTATCCAACTCGGAATCGCCAACGAATCGGATAGGATGGGCGGCAGTCTAAAATTCATTAGGTTAGCTAGACAAACTGCCGTTTTCTGTCGTCGTCGGGGGCAATTTAATTATACTGTGGCAGTGCTAACAACGATTTTATTTTCAAAGATTTTCTGCTCAAGTTTCTTGTTAGGTTTAACAATATTGATTGAGTTTTCTGAAGGTTTTTTTTTGCAGAGCGCTATGCATCCCTTGTTTTTTTAATTTTTGGATTAAATAAAAATTAAAAAAAATCTTATTAAAAAAGCATATTATAATGTAAACTATTATTTCACAGATAAAAGCAGATGGCAGCTCTGAAGTGGACAAATGCATAATTTTGTTTTTCAATAATAATAAATTTTATGTACGAGTAATTAAATTAATAATGTACTAGATATATTTGTAATTTAATCAAGTGTAATTGACAGCTGTGTTGCTGGAAAGTTTGTTCATCACCGTTTCTTCTCTCCAGCCATAACACTAGAGAGTGGTGAAAGGGGGGCGATTTTGGGGGTGCTGTCCAATGTAATTTGACGTGAAAAAGTGCTAATTTATTAGCCTATATTCAATAAATGATTTTGACTTTGACTTTGACTTTGAAAGTGTGAATACGTGTTGGTACTATAAGCAGGTACAATCAGTGATAAAAATGCTTCCTTTTCACATTTAATTTTAATCTTATTAATGTGGAAGTTTGGTTGGATGTGGGAGTGTTATTCTTTATAATTCCAGGCAAAAACTACTGAAAAGATTTGGAAACAGAATAGCACTTTTTATCCGTTAAAGGATGTTGTTACATAATGTCATATTTCTTAAAATATTTTTTTGGCTTTTTCTCCTATTTTATTTGGTGTGAGCCCTAAATGCGAACCATTAAAAGGCCTGTCACCTACATTTGCAGTCGGTAAGCACACCTCTGAAGCGAAACGATGTGGAGACAATAGGGACACGTTCCGGCCGCTTCTAGAAAATGCAAAGGTCACGATGAAGCGCCAAGATTAATGCACCTACGTGTAAATATTAACACGTATAGTATCAAATGTACACCTTTATACGCTTTTACGTGTCATCATCATGAGCCTTTTTATCGTCCCACTGCTGGGCACAGGCCTCCTCTCACACAGAGAAGGATTGAACGTTAATCACCACGCTTGCTCAATGCGGATTGGAAGTTTCAAGTTTTCTTTGGTGTCAAAGATATATTTAGAAAGTACAGACAACAGCACATCAAGTGACTACAAACTGTCAAATTTCTGCAATCGATTTTCAACCTTATGACAATGGGGGTAGATTAATATTTGAATGGTAAAATTTGACAGATTGGTATACGTTGACCTGCTGTCGTCTGTACATACAAACTTAGAAGAGTTGCAATGGTACTTGCCTGGTCGGAAATCGAATCTACGCACTCATGCTTACGGGTTGGTGCTTTACCCACTAGGCCACCAGGACTTCACGTGTGTATGCATATTTTTCTTCGATAAATGGACTGTCTTATTTATACCAGTGAAGATATTATTTAAATAAAACTATCGCCTACTCTAAAAAATATTGACGCGCTAGTCCCAAGCACTACAGGAACAATGTGAAAACTTCTTTCAGTGTTACATAACATAAGTTTTTTTCCGACTACGAAAAACAGTTCCCTCGAGAAGCGGGAAAAACTGATGGCGGAAGCTAGTAGTAAAAATATAAATGCCGTATTTTAACCAGTGATACTGAGGTTAAAGCCGAAATTCCGTTCATCCGTAACTCCGAAATTCGAGACACAAAGTCGTGTCCGTTTTATGCAAACTAGCGTGATCCCACCGCAAATACTTAGATATTCGTATTGACTATTTACATAAACATCATCACGACTGTATTTATTCCGTTTGGGTGGGCAGAGCTGTATTGATTCTTTAGTGATATATTTCGTCCCATAAATAGTTTCCTTAGAATTACTGAAATTGTAGTTAGCCATTTTTGTATGGCAGCTCTCATTTTGTACCGACGTTGTCGCGTATATAGGTACGTGCGATGTCAAACGACAACAACCAGTTTAAGCGACACACATTGTGACCTGGCAATGTGCGACTTTTATTTATAATTGTGTCGCGCAAAGAAACGCCGAGCCGTATATAGGTACCCATGCCAAATGCCACTAGTGTGTAAGCGCTCTAACGCTGGATTTCTCTAACCTATCTATACCTAGATTTGCGATAGATAGAAATATTGAAGAGATTGAATTTTAACACTAGTTTCATATAAATTACTATCTGTTTTCCCGGAACTACTGTCTGTACCCGGACAAAATAGAGCCGAAAAAATATTCCTCTTTATTATATTAGTATAGACAATCTCTAAAAGCAGTAAGCCGATAGCACAGACAACAGCAGTTACTAGCCATAACAATTTGATGACGTTCCGAGCAGTAGACAATAAAGATTAGTGCCCACTTGTTCTTTTAATTACTCGACAATGTTGCCAACTGACGGGGAGGATTGTGTCTGCTTCCTTATATTGAGATAAGTGTCCATGTGTGTGTTGGTAATTTGTTTGTTTTATGGGTTGTTCGTCTTTGTCTTATGTTACATTGGTTCAACTACTGATACCCAATCAATGAGTATGTTGTCAATCTAGTTTGTTTACTTTTCTNTAATTTATTAGCCTATATTCAATAAATGATTTTGACTTTGACTTTGACTTTGAAAGTGTGAATACGTGTTGGTACTATAAGCAGGTACAATCAGTGATAAAAATGCTTCCTTTTCACATTTAATTTTAATCTTATTAATGTGGAAGTTTGGTTGGATGTGGGAGTGTTATTCTTTATAATTCCAGGCAAAAACTACTGAAAAGATTTGGAAACAGAATAGCACTTTTTATCCGTTAAAGGATGTTGTTACATAATGTCATATTTCTTAAAATATTTTTTTGGCTTTTTCTCCTATTTTATTTGGTGTGAGCCCTAAATGCGAACCATTAAAAGGCCTGTCACCTACATTTGCAGTCGGTAAGCACACCTCTGAAGCGAAACGATGTGGAGACAATAGGGACACGTTCCGGCCGCTTCTAGAAAATGCAAAGGTCACGATGAAGCGCCAAGATTAATGCACCTACGTGTAAATATTAACACGTATAGTATCAAATGTACACCTTTATACGCTTTTACGTGTCATCATCATGAGCCTTTTTATCGTCCCACTGCTGGGCACAGGCCTCCTCTCACACAGAGAAGGATTGAACGTTAATCACCACGCTTGCTCAATGCGGATTGGAAGTTTCAAGTTTTCTTTGGTGTCAAAGATATATTTAGAAAGTACAGACAACAGCACATCAAGTGACTACAAACTGTCAAATTTCTGCAATCGATTTTCAACCTTATGACAATGGGGGTAGATTAATATTTGAATGGTAAAATTTGACAGATTGGTATACGTTGACCTGCTGTCGTCTGTACATACAAACTTAGAAGAGTTGCAATGGTACTTGCCTGGTCGGAAATCGAATCTACGCACTCATGCTTACGGGTTGGTGCTTTACCCACTAGGCCACCAGGACTTCACGTGTGTATGCATATTTTTCTTCGATAAATGGACTGTCTTATTTATACCAGTGAAGATATTATTTAAATAAAACTATCGCCTACTCTAAAAAATATTGACGCGCTAGTCCCAAGCACTACAGGAACAATGTGAAAACTTCTTTCAGTGTTACATAACATAAGTTTTTTTCCGACTACGAAAAACAGTTCCCTCGAGAAGCGGGAAAAACTGATGGCGGAAGCTAGTAGTAAAAATATAAATGCCGTATTTTAACCAGTGATACTGAGGTTAAAGCCGAAATTCCGTTCATCCGTAACTCCGAAATTCGAGACACAAAGTCGTGTCCGTTTTATGCAAACTAGCGTGATCCCACCGCAAATACTTAGATATTCGTATTGACTATTTACATAAACATCATCACGACTGTATTTATTCCGTTTGGGTGGGCAGAGCTGTATTGATTCTTTAGTGATATATTTCGTCCCATAAATAGTTTCCTTAGAATTACTGAAATTGTAGTTAGCCATTTTTGTATGGCAGCTCTCATTTTGTACCGACGTTGTCGCGTATATAGGTACGTGCGATGTCAAACGACAACAACCAGTTTAAGCGACACACATTGTGACCTGGCAATGTGCGACTTTTATTTATAATTGTGTCGCGCAAAGAAACGCCGAGCCGTATATAGGTACCCATGCCAAATGCCACTAGTGTGTAAGCGCTCTAACGCTGGATTTCTCTAACCTATCTATACCTAGATTTGCGATAGATAGAAATATTGAAGAGATTGAATTTTAACACTAGTTTCATATAAATTACTATCTGTTTTCCCGGAACTACTGTCTGTACCCGGACAAAATAGAGCCGAAAAAATATTCCTCTTTATTATATTAGTATAGACAATCTCTAAAAGCAGTAAGCCGATAGCACAGACAACAGCAGTTACTAGCCATAACAATTTGATGACGTTCCGAGCAGTAGACAATAAAGATTAGTGCCCACTTGTTCTTTTAATTACTCGACAATGTTGCCAACTGACGGGGAGGATTGTGTCTGCTTCCTTATATTGAGATAAGTGTCCATGTGTGTGTTGGTAATTTGTTTGTTTTATGGGTTGTTCGTCTTTGTCTTATGTTACATTGGTTCAACTACTGATACCCAATCAATGAGTATGTTGTCAATCTAGTTTGTTTACTTTTCTCCTATGTACAGACGACAGCAGGTCAACGTATACGAATCTGTCAAATTTTACCAATCAAACATTAACCTACCTCCATTGCGATAAGGTTGAAAATTGCAATGAAAATTGCAGAAATTTGACAGATTGTAGTAGCTTGATGTGCTGTTGTCCGTACCTACCTATTCTTATAAAGAAGAAAAAAAATATTTCACCGAGCCGAGCTATGAGCTATCCAGGCATGCGAAGTTGATAATCTCAGTTGAAAAATACCTATTTAATGAGGATGGACTACATTACCAGGGGGGTGAAGATGTCTCAAGACCTGCAGGTCCGATAAAAAAATTGACCATTTATCAAGACGTACTATGGGCTACTATTATCCAGGCGCGCGAAGTAATTGCTACGGAACGCGTAGAAAACCAAGAGAGGAAGCTGCATTGCTACGTAACTGCAGCAAGAAAAAAGATTTGAAACTATGTGGTTAATATAAAATTTGGTGTGAAAACCAAATACTATTCACGAAACCCGCATTTACACACACAAACACAAAATGTATAATATGAACCATACTAATGATAGTTATAACTCAATATTAATACCAAGTTTGAATAAACATGAGATCCATATTATGCTTTAACAAATTGTTTACAAGCACTATAATTTATGAGCAAAATGTAAATACAAATAGTTTTCCCGAGCTACCTATAATTTAGAAATTAAATACTTATTTATTGAGGTTTTACCAATACATATTTCTATTTCTTATTTTACTGTGAATATAACTTTAATCACACGTATTGTTTTTAAGAAAATGGCACAAATAAAAAAGCGTAATATTTAAAAATGACACTTAATTTTAAAATAGGGTTGTACAGAAGACAGCAAATTAACCTACCCGAGTCTGTAAAATTTTAGCTCTAGAAAATTAACCTTCCGTAATTGCTATAAGTTGAAAATAAATTTTGTGACATATTGAGTTTGATATGTTGGCGTCTATACTAACCTACTTATCAACGGAATATAAAGTTCAATGACCTACCCAATCAACCCAATCAACCCTTTCTTAAACATAACAATAACTCCTTCAGTCACTACAACCCTGGTAATCGAAGATAAGCCATCAATCCTATAAATCAATTGTTATTGGGTGTCAAGTTGTATTGTTTTAAACTTTACAGCCCCAGGTCGAAAGTAACAACAATCTCGTTTTGAATTCAGAAGGCGCTCCAAAAAGTTTTGTTGGCGAGATTTAAAGGAACAAAATCTTATGATTACCTAAAGTTTAGTTAAAACCGCTTATTCTTTTGTTTTCAATTGACCTCGACAAAGATCAAAGATGAATATTAGGTATTGGTCGTTCTTTGCGGCTCTGACCGCGTCTTGATAGAACTCCTTCCTGCACCCAGATAAAAGGCAGTCTACGTCTTTTCTCAGGCACTATGTGTACCCAGTGGCGTAGCTAGGTAACCGCGGGCCCCGGAACGAGCTCTTTTTTTAGTTCGCAACCTGTCTTTGTAAAAATGAGAGTAACTTTGAAAAGTTCAGGGGCCCCCTCAGATTCATTCGAGGGGCCCCCTGAGCCCCGGGACACTGCTCCGGCTAGCCCCTTCGTAGCTACGCCACTGTGTGTACCGGTTCTGTAGTTTCAGTGTGAAAACTGGACAGACAGACAAAGTTTATTTCACATTTATAACAGTAAAGATTAGCATGGCCTATTATATAATTTTTAAATAGCTTTTATCTCCAAGATTCATGGATTATTTTGATAACGATAGAATTATTTTACCTATGTAAGTTTGGTAGTAAAATACTGGCTTATATATTTTGAAAATTAATCAATTCCATATTTACCGACCACACGACAAGAACAAGGCACGACCACTATACACACCAAAGGTCCTTTACAAACATCGTCGGGTGTCAAACTTAGTGTAATCATGAGAAACTTATAATTGCTTGCCAAAACCTTACCCTGGTTCGATGCCTTTTTCCTATAATTAAGTTCAAATATGCTCTAAAACTATAATCTTCTAAGTTATCAATGTAGCAATATCTAAAGTCATACTCTATGTATGAATGTTCAATATTTGAAAAAAAAACAGAATACATGATTACTTTATGATATTAACGGCCAGTTTCAAAGGCTCCAGATAAAGTTTTAGATATTCGACAGATAATACTGTAGAAAAGTAGTCAAAATTAAAAATATGTCTATGGCATTATCTGTCAGAAAGCATCATATCTTATCATTTCTAATCTGGAACCTCAACCTAATCTTTTAAGTGGTCAATGTTCATAATTATCTAAAGTATAAGTATGTCTAATACTAAAAGAGAACCAATATCATTACTTATCATTACTTAATGATATGTATTACTCCTTAATCAAAACAATTAAGTAAGAAGGCTGACATCACCCCAACAGCCAGTCCAAAAAAAATACGCCCATGAAATAAAAATATCAATACAAAAAAATAAAGAAGACATGATTGGTGTATTTTTTTTATTGTATCTTTGGCAGAATTCCAGTGACAATATCGCCACAATTCATAATGTCAGATACAAAGATATATATTTATATTTTAAGATTCTTTGTAAACAACTTATATGGAACAGCCTGTATTAAGCCAAGGCGCCTGAATCTATAATGAGGTGAATAATTTGACAATATGTTGGATAATGTTAGGTCTTAGAGACTGTCAAAGGAAGTTATGAAGAAATTAATTTGGATACATAATATTGTAAAAGTATTCTTAATATTGTAGGCTGAATATTTTCCTTTGTCTTATTTTGTAAAATATGCTGACGAATCCAAGGAGTTATTTACAATTATTTCAGAAAATCTACACGTGTGCCTGGTTGATATGAAAATTCTTTCAACAGACCGTAAAAATACGTAAGTACATTTGTATACTAAAATAATAAAATAAAATCATACCTACTTCAAAAATTATAATATTGTTCTTTCATCATCTTTAAATTATAGCAGACACAAGAACATTATTCATGTTACGTTGCTGCTTTTGTAAGAAGTTATTAAACTAAGAGCAGACAGAACACGCCGCCTATTGAAGACTAAGCGATACACACGAACACTAGCGCTGAAGCCTGCAGCTGTGATAGTACACTTTCAGAAACAGAGATGGCGCTGTCTTGAGTTATCGCTATATACATCGCTTTGAAAGTTTTCTCAGAAAATAATAGACTGGCATGATTACTTCGGGCTAGTATAAATTGGATTTAAGCAATTAAGTAATTTTGTGAAACTGATATGAAATATTTTATTTATTCAAAAGGTTTGTTGATTTGCTTGACACTATTTTTACTTTGTATTTTCTTACGAGGACATAGGTACCTACTAGGATATTTTTTTGAGTGTATTAAGGAACTATATTTTAACCAACACTTATATGTATCATGTATTAATTAGTTAAAGCTTTTAGTTTTCTTTTCACCAATAGTGATCAGTGGTCACAGAGCCGGCATTACCTACATATGCCTTCCTCTTAGTTAATTTCCTTAGGTTTTTTCTCAAATAAGAAACAGAATTAACCCAGTAAAATTTTGGTGACATTCAAAACTTCGAAAATAAATCACAAAATCAAAAAATAAAATTGCTTTCATAAAAAAATACCAATCCATAACACTGTTCTATCACATTTGTCACACTGCACTTCTGAAGCGGAGCTTTCACGCACGGCGGATATATCCGGCGCGATCCGGTCCAATCCGGTCCGGCACGGCACGCTCCGGATGATCGCATTAAGAGATTAACACTTTTGGAACACGGACCGAATTATTCTTGGTACCAGTATCATCGCTGTACGTTTCGTTTTCAATAGGTTTTCTTTTAAAATTGGTGCGATTTTTTTTGTACTGGGGCGACGCGAGCTATGGATGAAAGTGATGGCAATTTGTAATATAAATTGGGTTTTTTCTCGGTGCGTTTTCGTGTGGTTATGCTACTTATTATGGCCCATGTTAATGTGACTATCACTTTAGCAGATAGCATTTATTTAATGTAACAAGTGTAATCGTAAATTTCATATTGCTTACACGATGAATTTAAAAATTAATAAGGCATTTACTACAAAAAGGGGAAAACCACAATATTCTGTTAATGCACAATACCGTTCTATTAAGACTATGTAACTTAAAATCCGCGTACCTAACAAGGGTATCATTACCATCAAACCGTAGACACAAACTGCTATAATAAAACACAACGCAAGTTTAATAAACTACATCACCTTATACAAAGTACGTGCTTAATGTAAACGCGCGTGTTAATGCCTTAAGAGCCTACTTAGAGCATTTTACCAACCAGAACTGCCGCATAAACTATGCGGATAAGTCTGCCAGTACGCGAAGGTGGCGTGGGCAACAATTATATCATCAAACAAACTCATCAGCTTTTTACTATAAGTATAGTTATAATATTTACATATTAAGTATCCACAATTATACTTATTATTATTTGGTAATATAAACATGAAGAGTTTGTTTGTTTGAAGTCGCGAATTTCATGAAATACTTCTGGTCCGATTTGAAAAATTCTTTCAGTGTTAGATATCCCGTTTATCGAGGAAGATTACTTTTTATCGGGGTGCGCAGAGTGGTGCATACGGGAACCTGCTGGCTGGAGTAAGAAAGAAAGAATTATGTTTTGTAACTTTTTCAGAGGTAGCACGGCAATGTCTTCTCCCGTTCGTTACATTCTCTAAGCTTTACACAGAGTGATTAATAACAGGACTGTCTCATGAAGGCACTTTAAACTCAACAATTTCACTAATTAAACAATATATGGCCCTTAAATTGTTTTAGACATGTTCGAAATTAGTTTAATAGGTTAGCTTAATTTATTAGTTAGGTAACGTAGTTGAAGGAAGTTCGACTATCTATCTACCACTTTGCATATGTAGTTCTACTATTCTAGCGCTTGTATGACATACTATGCGGTACTAACAAACAACCACAGAAGAAAAAATACCCAACGATTTTTTGTAAAAGTATGTCCAAATATGATGATGGTGATGATAGTCAAGTCAGTTACACTCTCACCATTGTTAAATTTCAAAACTCATCATATAGAGCCTCCGAAAAGGAATGCAACATACAAAACTCGTTGCACTTGCAGTTTCTAAGATTTCTTAATGCCCGTCAGACAGTGATATTTCGCGTTTATTCATTACTAGCTGTTCTGCGCGGTTTCTGAAGGAACTCCCGTCTTTCCGCACGCTCCTAGCTGTGTATCAATTTCATTTAAACCGATTCAGTAATTTGGACCTAAAAGTGTGACAAACAGGCAATGTTACTTTTCGCATTAATGATGAGGAAGTAAAGATGATTGTCCCTGTAAGTACATTTACGAGTCAATATAAAAAGTCCATAATTTATGTCAATTTTATACCGAAAAAGGAAGAGATGAGATAAGTATCAAAAAGGGGAATAAAATATATAATAAACCAAATCTCATTTACATATTTCGTTTGAAATGTCAGCCGAGAATTTCGCACCGTGACTGAAAGGTAGAATAAATGTCATATTGAAGGTTCTTCCAATAAAACTTGAAAGTGTATATTTGTATAGGACCAAATCTATACTCAATCTTTTGAGGTGGTCAAGAATGAAATTGTAGTAACAATAAGTAATTTTAGAGCCAATTTTATTTCGCCAAAAGCCTCTCTTGCTTCAAAATGTATTCGTCATATAATATACTACCGAAAAATTGAAATTAGGCAAAAAATGAATATCAAATAAATAAAAATATTTAAAAAACCGGCCAAGTGCGAGTTGGCCTCGCGTTTGAAGGGTTTCGTACCATTATCTATGAAAAATGAACGTATTTATTACCTACAACTGGCCAAAATACAAACATTTTTCGACACAAAAAATTACTTTATTTTTCATACGAATAATTCAATAACGAAGTTATAAGTTGCAGCTTCACTCGTTTATTGTACGGGAATCCTCCTTAATACATATATTTTTTTAATTTTAATATTTGTTGTTATAGCGGCAGCGGAAATATATAATTTGTGAAAATTTCAGCTTTCTAGCTATCACGGTTTAAGAGATACACAGACATGGAGACAAACAGACAGACAAACAGGGGAGGCTTAATAATAGGGTCCCATTTTACCCTTTGGGTACGGAACCCTAAAAATGTACCTTACCACTGAATAATTTAACTAACAAATAATCAAAATGATTAATCGAACTTAATGAACTGAGCCACCAACTTTCGCAGACCATTAGTTACTTGCATTAACTCCAGAGTTCAGTAACAGATGGCGCTGTCCGCAATTTTAATTGCTGCTCAAAGTTTGCCCATAAAATAGTCTGAGTCCGCGGGACATCACTCAGAAAGAGGTCAGACATTGTTTTAACGGAAACTAAGTAATTGGACTTTATAATTCGGTGGGAAGACTACGATTACTCAGTGATTGTAGGTTATAAACTAACCTTCAATTTGCCGTTAGTTTCAAAATGCCTATTTATAGTTTTTGCCAACTTTGCACTGTTAACCGTTACGGGAATTATTTTACTTTAACTAGCGCGAAGTTCAAAATATACTCAAGTAGGACCTTTAGGCCAAAAAGGCAGTTATAATAATACGAAAAATATAATTATTAACTTTAAAAAAGAACAAGAATCACTTAAACCACATTTAATGTTAAACTTTATCAATTCGCACATAGGTTTAAAACTGACACGTTTGCCGACATCGTGTTTGGGGACCGACAAATTAACTTGCCTAACGTTAGTTAGTAACTAATAACGAGTGGTTACAGTTACTATGTTCCAGTGGTTTTACCTTTATTTGATTTTGTATGAACTGTTGTACCGTGTCGTGTGGTTTGGCTTTACGTTGCATTGAAGGTTGTTAGGCGGTTATGCGATCCTAGTAGTTTCATTTCGTTCACGCAGAAATTTGTTGAAAATAAAAGCATACTTCTTTATTTATTTTTAACCGACTTCCCAAAAAGGAGGAGGTTCTCAATTCGACCGTATTTTTTTTTTTTTTTTATGTATGTTAATCCATATCTCCGGCAGTTATAGACCAATTTGAAAAATTATTTTTGTGTTTGAAAGAGTACAATGTCGGTGTGGTCCCATGGTAAGGAGACCAGGATCTGATG
>NWSH02000085.1:8352600-8364385 GCA_002382865.2 Heliothis virescens
ACTGATTTTGCTGGTCAATAGTACTTTTGACTGGTTAAGAGTTTTGACTGCATCATATACATTCGGTAATTCGGTGGTCAAACGAATGCAGTAAGTAGACCTCACTTATACCACCATATCGTCCGCACACGTTTCCTACGTGAGGAGCATGGAAACGTGACCCTCCCCCGTCCACCTCAGTCTATGGAGAGTAGATATATGAGTAAACAAAAGATGGAAGATAGTGTCGCAATTAGGACGGGTAGGTTTACGCTTTAATTGAGTTATTTGCATTTTATGTTTGTTTTCATATGTTTTACTTAAAACTGTTGTTGTTTGGTAAATAAATAAAATAAATAATAACGTTATAAACCTTTATATCATCGTCCTAGGTACAGCTATATCAGTCAAGTTAAAGAGAAGGTGAAATTTGTCTTATAAGGATGTTCAGGAATTGGCACTCGATAGACAGAAATGAAAAGAGTTGTACCGACAAGAGCTAAGCTCTTAAATTGAAGAAGAAGACCTGAATATATTTATAACACTAGGGCTTAAACCAAACCTAATATTTTTAATAAAAAACGTACCATTATTTATATTCTAAATAAAAACCTATGGGACATAAAAGCTGAAAATAAAAAGTGTATAATTTTCAATATATTTCAAGACCGATGCAAGAGTACTAATAAACGAAGACCATAATATGAAGGCAACAATGAACGATTAGTGTAATTTGTCACTTAGGTGCAAAAGATTCCTGAGAAAATCCTCTAGTACTGAATAATATATATACAAAACGATTGCAATTGCTCGTGGGAAGCAACAGCTGTTTTGCTTTCCATTGCCTCAATGGCTGAGCATACCTCAAATTGCATGAAAATAACTTTATTGAGAAAATTGCACAAACCTTCTTCAACTGCCTTTTAAGTAAGTTGTATTTATTTACCACAATCACGAGATAAAATCATCATTTTTTTGAGAATTTAATGACAACACTACATATAATAGGCTATTTGGTATCCGACTCATCATCTGCCTAGCCTTTTCCCAACTATATTGGGGTCGGCTTCCAGTCTAACCGGATGCAGCTGAGAACCAGTGTTTTACATCGAGCGACTACCTGTCTGACCTCCACAACTCAGTTACCTTGGCAACCTGGCACCCNTCATCTGCCTAGCCTTTTCCCAACTATATTGGGGTCGGCTTCCAGTCTAACCGGATGCAGCTGAGAACCAGTGTTTTACATCGAGCGACTACCTGTCTGACCTCCACAACTCAGTTACCTTGGCAACCTGGCACCCCTTGGTAAGACTGGTTGTCAGACTTTCTGGCTTGACTACCCGTAACGACTGCCAGCTTATTGCGCCTCCCGAAACACGGAAGAACTCGTTATGACAAGGTCACCCACCCACGGACTGACCGCGCCAAGCGTTGCTTAACCTCATGATCGATCGATCCGCGCGGCTTTGACTTAGCCACAAGCTCTTTTCTTTTTTCTATTTGGTATCCGACTGCAGGAAGTTATTCCCACGTAGTAAATTAGTAGGTGTGGGTGGAGCCGCGAGAGATAACTAGTCAGCTGTATAACAGGTTACTAGCTTCACCCAACGATGTCAATATTGTATGCACTTATAACACTCTTTCTTCCATGGTAAATGACCTGGAATTGGGCTAATAGTTTATTTAGTAATTTACTTAAAAACTTGACCCATCCTTAATATTACTAAAGATAGTAGACAAGTTTGGATTACATTTGTTGTTTATAAACTAGAAACTAGGTCATACTTTTCAGAGTACGTACTGGCCGTCGTAAAACCCTATAACTTAGGTAGGTATTCTTTATTTAAATTGAAACGCCATAGATAGAACCCTTTTATTCAAATTGAAATGTATTTCTGTTTATTCAACAGAGTTTTTCATTTCTTTATTTTGTTTATGTTTTAAATAAACACATTGGAATTGTTTTTCGTGAAAATGAATTCGAATATGGAAATCCTGTTATTTTTTTAAGTTCTTGTTTATATAAATGGAAATCTAATTGTTTTGCAGATTTTTTATAAAAGCAAATTTCTGTGTGTATTTAGTATCTGCTAAGAGAAAGAGAATATACCAGTTAGTAAATTATTTTTAATATTTTTTTACCTAAATTCGCAGAATCTGTATCTTAAGAAAAAAACATATATCAAATAATTATTCTTTTTCTAAAGACTTGAACCTACCATAAATGCACTAAGATCGATAAAAAGTGATGTCACTTTCAAATAATTGTAGATAAGGCAAGTTATTTGTTTTGAAAGGTCGAAAGTGGGTGAAAGGTAAAGGTCCCAATAATTTACCATTCCAAATGTTATTGTTCTAAAGTTTGAAAAGGTTATCTTCGAACTTAAACACAACTTTTAATAATGTTAACTTAAGGTTATACCTTACTGAAAGGTTTTTTTTCATTGTATGTCTATGAGGATATTGTGCAAGAATTAAGAAAGAGACATGGTAAGGGATCTTAGAAAAATAATCTATACTTAATATTATAAAGAGGAAAACTTTGTTTAGTTATAATGAATAGGCTCAAAAACTACTGGACTGATTTTAAAAATTCTTTCACCATTCGAAAGCTACATTATTCACGAGTGACGTAGGCTATATTTTATCCGGGTACGGGCAGTAATTCCCACGGGATGCGAGTGAAACCGCGGGAAAACGGCTAGTATAAAAATAAAATGAAAAGTACTAAAGTTTTTAACTCTCTGCTGTAGACGGTCTACCTGCGCCGACCTCATCAAGCCAGCATGGTGAATAACACCCATACCTTCCTTCCTACCTTCTAAAAGAGAAGAAGCCAGTACCCAGCAGTAGAACAGTAACAGAAGTTGATAATGATCAAAGACCACAAAAATAACCTGTGACCTAACACTGGACTAACAATAAGCGCAGTCAACTTAAAGTTAACATCAAAGTCAATATGAAATAACTAACATTCGAACTCGAATAACTATAATCAAAATAATTCATTCATAACTAAAGTTGAAACAAAACTAATAGTAGTAATTAATTAGTTATTCTTTGCGAAACTAATTCCTAATTCGCGAAGTTCTATCGAGGGTATCAAAACTATGTGCGAACTATCGAGAACTTTGTATAGCTGAAATACGCGAATCTATTACAGTATGGTTACTTGAATAATTGGACTTACGACAACAGGCTGACCTTGAATATTAGAAAAAAATACTGTTCATTTATTTTCAACCGAATTCCCAAAATTTCTAAAGTCAGATTTTTGTTTTTTTTTTTCTCTTAATCCGTTTGCAGATTGAGATAAAAGAGATTCTAATAATAATATCTACTCACTTACACATATCTGATACGGAATTTACAAAATCTAATTCAATTTCAAACAAATAAAAGGGAAACGGAAATTGCTTTTCCGTAATAGAACGATATGTATGAAACGCCTGAAGCTTTACGCGAAACACAAGCAATGAAAACGTAATGTGATTTGTTAAACAAAATATTCTAAGAAAACACTCTGACGGAAATATTTTCTTCAATATACGTAACATGTTTCTAGTGTGTACGCAACTTTTAATTTCATTCGTAGCACAATGCCTACGTAACTGGCTACGACGTAGCGGAGCGTAGCACCGTAGCACTTTGCGCTGTAATTAATTTTGTGGTTGTAACTTTTACAATAAAGTTTGTAAATAAGAATTGAGTTTAGTGAGACTTAATTAAACATTTTTATTGACCAACTTCAATATATTTTTAGAATTTCGTGTTTTTAATTAATTTATTGTGAGTAAATTATGTTAAATAAAACATTATTTATTACCAATACTGATTCAAATAATTTAGTGTAAGAAAAAGCAGTCATATTTTTTATAAAATATCACGGAAAATATGGAATTCAAAATAGCCAACAGCTGGTGCTACCAAATGAAAACTCAATTACGTAGAGTGGAGTCAAGTGCATATCAGGTTCGGACCAATGAGTTTTTATATCGACGATGTGGAATTGTGCATAAAAATATACTTATTTTTAATGTGATTATTATGCAGTTATTATTTGTGTTAATAATGTTAACTCAACTAAAGTTATAATTTATAAAATACTTAATTTGAGGATAAAAGTCAGGGATGGACAATGGACATAACCATATAAGACAAAAGGATTTTTAGAATACCATTCCTTACGGGCAATTTATTCTATTTACTTTCATATTGTATTGTGACATATAACTTTTTTCATGTTCATATAACTTTGAAAATATACGTGCGTGAAAAAGGATAAAAAATATTTAAGTTAATACACTAATATTGCAAAAGCTAACATTTATGCATTTTATCTTATTATGGCAGGTATTCTATTTTAAAGATATGATTTATTTGCATAAAATATAGGTAAAGGTAACAGTATTTTGAAAAGGTTATAAGTCTAATAGCAAATGATTGATGAAGATTTGGACAATATTTGATAGACCTTTAGAGAGTTTAGGGTCAAAAATGACAAAAAGGATTTTTCTGAGATAAACCTGCTATCTAACTAGACTGTAGAGATGAATATTTTAAAGTTCTGAGCATGCAGTGTAAGCCAAATAAATTGGGATAAGGGCATGAACATGAACATGGCATGTTGTGAATGAACATGTAAAATAATTGTAATAAACTGGCTACCGTTACCCAGCGTGTTATTTGTTCGATTCCCATCATCTGCCTAGCCTACGTATGTTGGGATCGCCCTCCAGTCTAACCGTATGCAACTGAGAACCAGTGTTTCACGTGGAGTGACTGCCTGACCTCCACAACTCAGTTACCCGAGCTACCAATACACATATTAAGTCTAGTTATGGGACGTACTGGTTCGATTCCAGAAAAAATATATTCATTTATCAGTTATTTTGTGTAAAAGTTCAGTATTTTATTACTGGGTAAAGAAATTTAAAGACCAACACAACACAAAACTTATTCGTAAACCAATTCAGGGCTGGTTTCATAGGTGAGGTTCTAGATAGTGGTCTAACAGATACTGCTATACAAATGTTTTTGATGTTGATTGATAGCAATTCACTTTATTGAAGAACTTTATCTGGAACCATATTGTAAAACAAATAGTAGGTTATTAAATTAATTTACATATTAATGATTATTATTCAAAATAACACAAGTTATATGGGGCGAAGAAAATAGCATCTTTAACGTAAATAATCTTAACTACAATATTGTTGTTTAGTTCACAAGATGTCATGGGGTTACTTTCAGAGGTCAGATAGGTTATATCAGGTCAGATACAGTTCAAACTATTGTAAACTGTCATTACTTTGAAGGTACCTTTACTTTTGTTATGACAACTTGGGGATAGCTTCTAGTCTTAATAAAACAGGTATATTTTAATACTAGCTATTCCTCGTGGATTCACCCACGTCCCAAGTCCCAAGGGAGCAAGTTCTCGCATCTGGATAGAAAGTAAAAAAATCTGTTTCAGGCTCTAGATTATCTATGGATATATACCAATTTTTTACTGTTTCACGCAAAAACTACTACACAGATTTTGCTGAAACTTGGCAGTAATATAGCTTATATATCAGAATAACAAATATGCTAGTTTTTATACGAGTACGAGAAATAGTTCCTTCGGGAAGCGGGTGAAACCGCTGGTGAAAACTAGTTTATAATATTAGAAGTAATTTTAACTTTTTTAGAACATTAAAAATTACCTGTCCTATCTAACCGTTCATACGCCTTTATCAAATTCTGATATGCGATGGACATAGCCTGCAGACTAGAAAACGACATGTAATAAAAACGTGACACTTAAATTAATTGAAAGGAGCTCTATAATTCCACTAACAAACGTATACATCAAAAGCTTAATAATACAAGACCTAGCCTACATACACAATTTTTATACAAGTAATTTACTCTGAAAAACATGTCATAAATTCCTTACTTTTCAATCACAGCATACACTTTTTTTCCTGCCCTATCCCCAAATCTACTCACTTGTTTCTGATCTTTTATCAATCACATACTAGACAACTAATCAAGAAATCAACCAACCTTCATATAGAACATTTTACCGTATACCAATACACACCCACGGCACGAAAAAACGAATCAATTTTCAGTAAATAAAGACCAGCAAAACAAACTTAACCAACACATAATATCAATCAGTAATTTGATCAGGCCCAATTAATTTTGTTAACAACTGTACCGCTATATGTCGTTGTCAATATTGTACAGGTGAGTACAAAAGTGTGACGGTTAAAAATTTGTGGAATTTTTAACGACGTCGACGTGCTGTTGTTTTTGTTGAGTTTTCACACGCAGGTTTTAGGCGTAAATAAGTTTTGCTTTTGACGTTCATTGGTCGTTTGCAAATGTATCTTTGTTAGAATGACTGACATTAATCATGTTGTTAGCTGTAATTATGTTTGGAATACATTTTTAAGTGGTTAATTATATTGACAGCCTCTGGTCTCATGTGATAAACCAATTCAATATAAGTTTACGATTGACTCACGTAAATTACTTGAACATTGAAAATTTCCGTTTGTTAAGAAATTGACTATAACAAACTGCCTTTTATTTCTATTTACATATTCATTCAAATATGATGACATTATATGTATAAGCCCACATTATAATTAATTACCAATACCATTAATCAACCGAACTCCAAATATGTCCCCCTGAGCACGCTCACACATTTGGCCGACAACCGCCGACACATTTGGCCGACAATCGCCGACACCGGCACATTTGGCCGACAAGCATCCTCAGCTCATTGAGATAACACTCTGGAGGTTCCTGCCCATTGTATCGATCCGGTTTGATGGCGCCCTTGGGAAATAAAAGGGTGACCTATTGATTGCTTATACGCTTTTTTGTTTTTTTTCCTTTATACTTGTGTGTCATGAAATCATGATGGCCTAGTGATGAAAGGGCCTGACTCTCAAGTACAAGCGTGCAGGTTTGTGCACAGGTCAAACAAGTACCGATGTAACTCTTCTAATTTACATGCACTTTCTAAGTACCGTAAAGTCGTATGACTTTGACCCAATATTCGACAACATTTTGATTTTCGTATCATATTTCCGACGGTTGCAACAATATGTTTCTGTAAATAATTTGGGCACATAATTAAGGATATAAGGCTATAAGAAGCTGTTTATATAAAAAAATATAAATTACATATAAGTTTTCATATATATATTTTTTGTCAAACTTTGGGCCAAAGTTTTACTTAAAACCGGATGACATTAGCCTGCTCCTTTTTTTGAATAGTAATCGTAAGTTTATTTAACTTTGGGACAAACTAATCACGCGTACATGTTTCAAAAGGCAAGAAAAACAAATTTACATTAAATAAATCAACTTTTCATTATTTTGTTAGTACACTTTTCATAGAACTAAGTAAGGAACATACGTTATTGCACATCATGATTAGCAAGAATCAATATATTTCGTAAATGAGTAACAAAACAATAAAACTCTAGTAACTAAACCTACTCTTTATCAATATCAGATTAAATGTTAGCACAAATGATCAGTTAAATTGTCATTTAAAGCTCCACCATTTCATTCTTCATCTAATTCTGGGATTGAAAAGCTGCCTTTTTTCGGTGCGTTGATTTTTTGGATCACGTCTTCCCAGCGGTATAATTGTCTTTCAAACGTGACCATCTCCAAAATTTGACCCCCCTTTTTCATTACACCCACCATGAGCCCATCTTCACAAGTCGAAAGCACCTTGCCAAGATATATGTATGTTTCCCATCTGATAAACATGCTCTGTTAAGTTTTCTGCCGAATAATCACCATAGCGGCGGCTTCCAGGTCACCTCTTGTATCTTGAAGGCATAGTAGATTCATTCTTGGTGACCATTCGGAGAAATAAACAAAAAACAAGATTAAAATAATATATTACCAAGTAGTTTTGTATGTCTGGCCCATGGGCCAAAGTCATACAAACAAGATATCACATTTAAAAAATTCTACAACACACTTGATAACTAAGATATTTAACACACTTTAAAACAAAAATCAGAACATTTACTCACCATAAAATAACTTTTTGTTGAGAAAGTTTGCACTGCAATATTTCAACGAAAACCAAACTTGTCAAAACAAGCTACAGTAACCAATCACAACAAAGTCCGACAGTGCTAAACACTGTTTTACCCACTGTATTACAGTATCATCTATTGGTTATCAGTAGTACTTTTACACCCTAGACTCTGAGAACGGTGGGGCGGAAAGTTCAAACTTTTACCCTTTTTGGGCTAAAGTCACCCTCCAGGGCCAAAGTCATACGACTTTACGGTATACGAGTGTCTCGACAACCAATAACTGAGAAAAGGTGAAGGAAAACGTCTTGAGGAAACCTGGACTATTAAGTCTAAAATTACCAATCCGCCTTGAACAAGCGTGGTGATGATACTCATTCCTTTCCGTATGAAAAGAGGCATGGCCCTGCAGTTGGAAAATAAAATGCCGATAATAATCTATGTCATAAAATTCATAGCAAACTAAGCAAAATACCTTAGTAAGCACCAGTTTAACCTTCGACTAACAATAGCCGTTACATCGAGAATCATACAAATTCCCACTTCGGGTAACTTCGGAAATATTCGCCAACATTCGGCTACCCGACTTCTAATGTAGGTATTATTGTCAATTACATTCCTCGGAGACCGCTTTTATCGAGAGACAAAGAATAAACCGCAAACTCCAAAAGTTCTCTTATAAGGGAAACCCACATTCAATATTAAAACGTTAAATATTAATTTGGTATCGACCTTATAACAAAGGGAACAAAAAGGTCGTATGTACACAAAACTAAGTATTGACTCTGTTACGAGTGTAACATATAAAAGTTAATATCTTTTTTCTTCTCGTTTTTTTCTTTTTGCTTTTTCTAGCTTAAACATTACGTATAAAAGTTTGTCGCTGTGTTTTATTTTTTGGCTAATTTAAGTTGCGTTTTGAAATAATAAAAGAAAACCTTATTTAGCGTTATGTTCCAAACCTAATTTAGAGTGCTGAATAAGAATATAGGTTAGTATCTGTCAGAAAAAAAAACATGTTCAAGAAAAAAACAATTGTTAAATGTCCTGACTAAATATCACAAAACTGAATTTTCTCTAACAAAATAAAATATAGTTTACGTTCTCAAATCACTTTTAAACAACTCTATTTTCAGGGTTTTTGAGCTGGTCTCTTCAGAACGCCGACTATCGTGCTCCTAGCCAGTGCTCTAAAATGTTTATAAAAAAATGATTGAACCCAATTCAAATGGCTATATATTCAATTTTCGACAAACCTCAGTAGCTAATTAAAACATCAAAAGATAAATCACTTCACCGTTCGTCTGTACAGTTTATAGGTGGTCGCAACTCAGTCTAACGTCGGCTACGACACGAGAGGGTCTTCCGTCACGAACGCGCGCGCCCCACGAAAACAACGCGACATCCAAACTCCGACAAACAAAACAATTACACCCAAAAAAAGTGCCAACCCTAGTGTCAACAACAAAATAAAAAAATATAATTAAAAAACCGAACGTCAAAAAAACGCGCGTGTTTTATTTTTTTTACATATAATGTGACAGTGTGACAAAAAAATTGCCAATTCAAAAATAGAATTAATGCTGCCTTAATGGCAACTAAAAAAAATAATGTAATCCGTTTGCCGTCTGTGGTAAGATTTTGCAAATTTTTGGAAATGCACAGGATGCAATGAAAGTGTTATACATAGTGGCATGTTTACAGGTTTTTACATGATTCGAACGTAGTTTGGCTTGTTATGTTGTTTATATAATTTTGCTCGATCTCTTTTATGTAGCTTTTTATCTACAAAGTTATTTTGTTCAGTGAAAGGTTAATAACGGTCTCGGTTTATTGGAAAAGTTATTGTTGCAGTGTTACTGTTATAAATATTTATCTAAATATTTTTTTGGCAAGATTTATAGGTTTACTTCTTTTCTTAACGTCTCGTCTGGTTATTTTGAATGAACATTATATTCATATTTATGAACCTAACACAGTAAGTATGAGTTGTATGTTGAGAGTAGTATCTATGTATGAATTTTATAAATCTGTCCATAACCCAACCCTAAAACCCGAGCAATTTAAACGTTAACTATCGCAATGTAAGTCCATTGCGACCATTATAAAAATACATATATTTAACACTTCTATTCAGCATTTAAAGTACCCAACTGCCTAAATATTCACCTTATATTTCTTATACGACATTCTGAAGACAAGTATAGTTAAAAAAAACACACAGGTGACCCAAATAGGTATGCTAAAAGAGTATTAGTGATCAAGGGCATCGCTCGTACAGCCTAATCGTATTAACCTTTCGGAACACGTAATCTAAATGGTTTCGTGCCTATGTTCCTGTCGGTCATATTGAAAATATCTGACAAATATGGACATTGGACAACCTCTACCTTTTTGGTGGTTTAAAACTTGTTTTGTTTGACATGATGTTTTAGTTGTTTATTAAATTGGTAGACTTAATAAACAACTAAATTGACAATTACTTTATCTTATATTCATGACTTATTACGTTGCGACCAATGTGGAATGTTATCGTTTTATTGTATTAATTGTATTATTAATTGTTTTTCCGGTTGTTAAAGCCTAATTCAAAATTCATCATCATCAATCATCTATGACAGATAATTCTATAGGAATGTATTTAATTTTGATTACTTTTCTATGACATTATCTGTCAGATAAATATTTAAAACTTTATCTGGAACCTCCATAATGGGACCCTATTTTTTTTTCAAGTTGTCATTTGTAATTTTAAAAATACATAATACGACAAATAAAAAAAATATTGACGGATAAAAAAACGAATCTCTTAATAAACAGCTAACACCAAATACTCTCTACAACACGTTAGAAAATACAATGTTATACTTAAATACAATGACTACACATTTACCCCTAAGCATTACATACAGACGGAAAGAATGAACACGATATATGCATACGAATTATGTAGTTAAGTCTAAACAGCACTTACTAGGCACGCAAACCTATCTCTTGGGGCTATAGGATATAAATTCGAATGAAGGCATTAGATATTTAGTTATATTATAACGTTAAATCGTAAAGCCATGATTGAAATATTAATATGTGGAACGAAATTTGAGCTTCTTTTTAATATTACTCTGTTCATGGAGAACTGTGGGGTTTCATTCTGTAAAATGCTGAAAGTATATATAGAAAGAAAGCTCTGTGGCGTGATATTTTTTTATCTAATATTTCTATGCTAATATTAAAAAGAAAAAACATTATTTTATTTGTTTGTACCAAAGACTTCAAAAGTACAAAATCGAATTAAAAATTCTTTCGCTGTTGCACTCTTAGGCTACATTATATCCGGGTACAGGAAAGAGTTCCCCCGGAACGCGGGTGAAACCACGGGAACACAGTATGTAAATATAATACGTATACAAACAAAATTAACAATTATTAGTTCAGTTGAACTGTACTAATTGAATTTTCTACTATTATCATTAATTAGTTATGACAATTTATACAACGAAGTCTTATTTATAATTTACTAGCTTTCCGCCCGCGGCTTCGCCCGCGTGGAATTCGGTTCGACACACAGCGCCATCTACAATCCATCCATCAAGCAAACAATATTTTTGTTTTCCCTCGGGAATATCTATTTTTTTCGGGATAAAAAGTACCCTATTATTTAATCCGGACTTCTAACTTTACGTCTGCAAAATTTCAAAGCAATCGGTTCAGTAGTTACGGCGTGAAAGCGGAACAAACAAACA
>NWSH02000085.1:8369695-8382339 GCA_002382865.2 Heliothis virescens
TACTAGCTTTCCGCCCGCGGCTTCGCCCGCGTGGAATTCGGTTCGACACACAGCGCCATCTACAATCCATCCATCAAGCAAACAATATTTTTGTTTTCCCTCGGGAATATCTATTTTTTTCGGGATAAAAAGTACCCTATTATTTAATCCGGACTTCTAACTTTACGTCTGCAAAATTTCAAAGCAATCGGTTCAGTAGTTACGGCGTGAAAGCGGAACAAACAAACAAACAAACTCACTTTCCGATTTATAATATTAGTAAGGATAATTGAGATATATACAAGTTTCTTATTTTATCCCATGAACCTTATTCAACATGCTAGTTTGGTAAGATCAACAATCTTATTGCGATTTTTAGATATTTTTTTATCAATATTGGAAAGGTGTCTAGTTTTTAAAATAGACAGTTACTCTCCTCTAAAATATTCATCATCTGCCTAACCTTTTCCCAACTACATTGAGGTCGGCTTCCAGTCTAACCAGGTGCAGCTAAGAACTGACTAAACACGGAGCGACTACCTATATTACCTCCACAACCCAGTTACCTGGGTAACTTGATACACTTTTATTGGACTGGCTCAAAGGACCCACTAATTTATTGTGCCTTCTGAAAATAAAAAAAAACGGCCAAGTGCGAGTTGAACTCGCGCACTAAGGGTTCCGTACCATTATATATGAAAAATTACCTAGCCAAAATACAAAAATTTTTCGGCCGCAAGAAATAACTTTGTTTTTCATACAAATATATAATTAACAAAGTTATAATTTGCGGTTTCACACGTTTATTGTTTGGGGACCCCCCTTTATATTGTATTTTTTTTATTTTTAATAATAAATAAATAAACAGACAGACAACGAAGTCTTAGTAATAGGGTCCCGTTTTGCCCTTTGGGTACGGAACCCTAAAAACTCGTCATGACAAAATGGCTATCCACGGACCAACTGCACCAAGCGTTGCTCAACCTCATGAATTCTTTAATATTTTCCTAATAATATTAAGATGCAAAAACATAGGCGAGCTTAACTAATTGGGTTTCCAAATTAAAGCGGGTATATTCCGTAATCATATGGTTATTAAAATTGTAATTTATTCATACCGAGAGGGCAGCAGATTATTCTATACTCTGACAGGTGTGTTTGGGAGAGGGTTAAAAATAGACTGACGTCACATTTTATGATTGGGGATGGGAATTTGATAATAAAATCGTATGAGATGAAAAGCTGGTAAATTCAAGCTTTTGTGTTAAGAAGCATTTTGTTTATATTTTTTTTTATTTTGAAGATCCGCGCGGTTCCATTTGCATCTCAAAGTAACCACTTTCGCCAACCAGATAAAAAACTGCCTTTATTCTTTTCCGAACTATTTGGGTGCCACATTTAAATCGATTCAGTAGTTTTCAGTAGTTTTGGCTTGAAAACTCGGTAAATGAGAATTAGAAAACCGTGCCTGATGAAAGTACAAAACGAGGTCTATATTTAAATAGGTATAGCAGCTAAGGATAGTTAACTATCCAATTTTTTTGTACTGCTGCATGAATCAAATCATCAAAAAGCAATGAGTCAAAAAGCATTTATTCAAAGTAAGGCTGAAAATCAGCACTTTTTGAAGGTCTAGTATAAAGACAGCCCCTGAAATGCCCGCCCTTCACCACTTCCTATGTGTTTTGGCTGGGAAGAAGAAATGGTGGAACAAACTCCCCAACAACACAATTCTGTCTGTATGGTTAGTAAAAAAACAATACCGATTCTGAGTGGGTCAATCGAAAACAACTGATTTATCAAAATAAATATAACCAACGGAAATGCTAGACAAACAACCTATGGGGTCAATACCTTCATCAATACAACCTTCATTGTAAAATTCTATTTTTGAACAAATAACACCTACATTCATAATCCTAGACAAAATTAAATAAAAGAAAATCAAAACGGCACTCTGAACCACATTTTATTAAGTCCATTCAAACAAAAAATCCTACCGTTAAGTGTCTGCGAAATTGCTTAACGAAGAAAAGCTGGGTATTTAATTTTGTCAGACAGTGTAATAATGAAAGTATTTGGGGCCAATAAATCAGTCGGCCAGTAACTGCCACGTGTACTCCTAATAACGAAGAGTTTCGACTTACTCGAGAATATTTGAAGAAACGAAGTATAAGGTAGAATAGCTCGAACCATCGAAGTTGTCAAACTAATTTAAACTTTACGTTTGTTTTGACTAAGAATATTTTACAGTACAAGAATTCTACAAATACGTGATTTTTGCTATATAACCATAATACTGTTATAAGGTTCAGGAGGTTTTTTTGTATGTATGTGTGTTTAAACGCTCTGATTTCGGGAACAACTGGACCGATTTGAAAAATTCTTTCAGTGTTAGACAGTTCGTGTAGAATTTTAGCTTGTATCCGGGTGTGGGAAGTATTTCCACTAGACGTGATTAAAATAACTAGCAAAACCTAGATTATAATAAAATCAAGTGCATCTGACGAAGAAAAAAAAATGACCAACTTTAACTATGTTTTATTGCTAGTCACTGGTTTGATCTTCGTCAAACATTTATTATCATTTCAATAAAAAAATACGTATTTCATATTAGAAAGGTATACCTTGTTATTTCCACAATAGTGTGCTGGTTTTTACGAGTTTTTAGTGTAAGTTGCAAAGTAAAAAAGTGGCAAGCTCTCAAACCATATTTCTCGAATAATTATAAAACTAATAATTAATTTCTCCTAGCAAAAAAGACGTATAATATTTTCGTTATTCCCCCTCGTAATCTACAACCAAGATATCTAATTAACCCCTACAGCACAGTTCATACATTTAGTGGAACGATCCTGTATGTAGCGTATTATCGCACCTCGCTAACACGTCCTTGGACATAAGCCCGGCGTCCGTCAGGCTTACCACAGAGTTGGGACGTAGAGAAGATAGCAAATGGATCATTTACAGACACATATATAAAAACCCAGCTGTCTGAGTGAACTAATTTATTGTCCGGAGCAAAAAGTAGCCTATATCCTTCTTAACTATCAAGACCTGTTTACTATTTTTTGCAAAATGTTCGTTCATTATTACAGAGACCTTAAAAATCCTAAAATGAATACTCTACCACAAGACTTTTTCTGTAGGAAAATTACATTTATCTTATGTACTGTGCAGAAAACCATTAATTAAATCCTTGCATTGTGACAACCTTAAGATAAACACTCATTAATCATCGTTTCAAAAGAAATTAGAAATAACTACAAGGTGTGAGTATTTTATATGTATTACGATGATTCTTCTTACTTTTTTGATCCTTAAAGATCCATTTACAATTCACTCTGTGGCCGGGCCGTATATATTTCCTTCTAAATAGCAGCACGATCCTTGCTTGACAAGTGCATTATCTCAGGCTCTTATGGGATATTTAACACAATTTGTTACCATAACCAGTTAATGTATGGAGCGTGAATTTCAGTTGTAACAAATTTACTTAACGTGGGCCGGTTCTGCATGGGTTATATTTTAAAGTGAATTTTCTTTAACCTATGCTAATAAAGAGGAATAATTTTTGCTTGCTTGTTTGTCAGTAAATCGGTTTGAAAAAAAATTCTTTCACTATTGGAAAGTTGGACTATTCCTAAGTAACATAGGCTGTATTTTGTCTGGGTATGGGGAGAACTTTCACCAGGACGCGTATGAAACCGCGAGGAACAGTAGACGCGTAGTCTGTTCTATCTATACTAATATTATAAAGAGGAAAACTTTGTTTGTTTGTTTGGTTGTAATGAATAGGCTCAAAAACTACTGGTCCGATTTTAAAAATTCTTTCACCATTCGAAGGCTACATTATCCACGAGTGACATAGGCTATATTTTATCTGGGTACGGGCAGTAATTCCCACGGGATGCGATTGAAACCGCGGGAAAACGGCTAGTAATATTATAAAGAGGTAAAATGGTTTGTAAGTTTTTTTGTAGGGGATAATCTCTGGAAGTAATGAACCGATTAAAAAAAATCTTTTACCATTCGAATGTTACATTGTTCGTGAATGCTATAGGCTATATTTTATCCGGGGTACGGGCAGTAATTCCCACGGGACGCGAGTGAAACCTCGGGAAAACGGCTAGTATTAACTACAATGAGGAGCCTTTCTGACTTCATCAACCGAGTTAGCCAGGGAACCCAATATCCTTTGGTAAGACTGGTTATAATGAAACACGGATGACCTGATATGGTACGTCATGACAAGATGGTCACCCATGCATGGAACGAACGCGCCAAGCGTTGCTTAACTTGAAGATCGATCGACTCATGTGGTTGTTACTAAGCAACGAGTTCCTCTGAGAAATTGAATATTACAGTCTACCTTAATTTAGACAAGGTATGTAATGCAATATGTATAATTGTTAGGTATATTAGTCCAATTAGTGAATTTAATGCATTTCCCTACGACGGTGACGTACAAATTAGTCAGGTCGAGAACAACTATGTTTACACTTCGTTGCATAACAAACGACCTAGCTTGACTAAGGAAAACTTCTAACTGCCTTTACACTTGCGAGCAGTGAATCCGGGTCAGTCACGAAAATGGTATCTTTAGTACAATTTTATAGCAACATTTGTATTGGTAAAATGTGGTGGATTTGAAATGGATTTATTTATTGAATAATAAAAATAAACAGCTGATAAGTATGATGAGTTATCAATATTTTTTATTAATACCTACGCTTCCTTCGGGAAAAGTGAAAAATATTGCACAGATTTATATTTTATGTTAAAAGACTAGTTCATATTTTATTGTCTATTTCACATTTAAAATACTTCATTTATTGATAGAAATTGCTACTATAAAATTCACAGTTTATTACTTGTCTAAACTGATCCAAATAAAATGCTCGCAAGTGTAGCCTAAACATATTTTTTGTTCGCCTGTCGCTCCATATAAGACATAAAGCTATCTGATGTATAAAAATTCAGTTACACCACAATTTGTGACACAGTTTTCTATTTTCGGCAAACATTTTGTGTTTGTCACAGTTTACAAGATTTCCAAGTTGAGTCACGAATTTCATTTTCCGTGTTTTTTGGTGGGAAAGTATTTTTTTCGGCGCGTCATCCCCTCTTCGTAGGGATAGGGTCATCTCATTCTCCAATATACATGATTATGTAAAAAACTATGTTTTCTGTTGAAGTTACCTAGGACGTATTTTAGAAACGTAAAAAAATACAATACAAAAATACAAAATACAAAAATCTTTATTTCAGTACCAACATGTTTACATTAGTTTATAATCGGAGGCTCCTTTTAAGCATAATGATGCCTGTGTTAGAAGCCTCCGCTCTTCCATAGCTTTGGCTGTTTGTATGTACAATTTACGGATTGTTAACTATACTATACAAAACAAAATAGGTACTGTTATGGATTTTTTTTCGTTATAAATGCAAAAAAAAGTGGTTTTCTTCGCCGAAAGCAACGTACTTCTTAATAATATGTAGAATACAGTTAAAAAAAAATATCCATCTGAAATCTGCTGAAATTGCGAATACTTCTTCACAATTAATTAATGATAGGGCCACTCATACATGAAGTACCATTTCAATTCAAATATTTCCTTCAAAAGCATTGTTAAGTCGCTAAAACAATATTACCACCATCTCCATCATTAAAGAGCGTAACTTTACACAGAATTAAACCTACATAAAACGGTCTGTCAAAACGTTAGCATATAATTCCTCGCAAGGAATTTATTGTGAGAAACTCAGGCGTATAGCTTGCAGCTGCTAGCGAATGGCTCCCTTTGTCGTATCTAGTTGTATGTGTATCTATGGTACGAATGTGTTTATTGTACCTTGAACTTGTCGCCCGATCTTAATGGCTTTTGAAATAAAGTGTTTTATACTTTTTTATTTGGTAATAAAGTGGCCTGGTGTCTAGAATTGGGATGGTGTTAGATATAGTGAAAGAAAGAAGAAACAGGGGGAAAATGTTTGATGGGATTTTTTTGGATTAAGACTGGTAAGGCAGCCATCTCCTATATTAAACAGTAGGTAATAAGTAGTCTACCTATGAGATAAGACCATCATTCAAGCCAACAATAAGCGCAAAAAATCAGTTACTCATTTTATCGTATGCATTTTTAACTAAAAGTTTAATTCCATAAATATACATATTTTTCCTATATACAATTTATATAATCTACGTCTCTTAAAACTAATTTAACTAAAATATATTTAGGACAGACTGAAATAATTTTGTCTGATTTCAAAAGAGAAACAATTTTCGCATCCACGACAACCCTATATTGTCTAGCTACTAACAATAGTCAATAAAACCCCTGTTTGTTGCAGCTGATGGTGGGGCGGCCATCTTTACGAGGCAATATCTCCCAAAATGTCCCCCACTCCATTCATTGTTCTTACTTGTTTAATATTGACTGTCTGGTTGTTCTATAAGTTAATTCTATCCGTTCAATCTGAGACTTGTTTATGTTGATCATTTTGGTGGGTCATTTATTTTGATTTGAACTTTTCTCAGCAATTTTTTTAACCAACTTCACAAAGGAGGTTCTCAATTCTACCGCGGATATGTTTTTTCTACGTTGATGAATTAAGCTGTAAATTAATGATTTTTTATAATTTTGAAAATATTAAACCAAATCAAAATAAAAGAAATACGACAACTGACCTTATTTGACGAATTTTGGTGCATATTTTATACGTTTAAAAGATTTTTCTCAACATGTTTTTAGGACTAAAAAAATCAGTTGTAAGATACACGAGTCACGATGTCAGATTGAGTACAACCTAAATATAGAAAGCGGACCAAGCGTATAGGCAGGCTTCGATCGATCTGATATAAAATTAGATGCTTCAAGTAACGACTTGATATAGACTTGGACAACATATTTGTGCTAAGAGAAGCTTGTGATTAAATAGCATTATCATCATCATCAGCTTTTTGATCGTCTCACTGCTGGGCATAGGCTACTTCTCACACGGAGAAGGACTGAGCGTTATTCACCATGCTTACTTATTGCGGGTTATGAATTCAGACTACAGTCCAGGACGCACGTTAAACTTTAAGGCGAGACTCCACCGGTGTGCGGTACTGTGACGCACACAAATGTAACTTCTGGTCATGTCCCTCTAGCAAACAGTAAAAAATTGCGTGTGTACATTCCTAAAATTTCCGCAACCTTTGCGAACACATGCTAGTAGTGGACTCGCTTTGCGCGCATTTCTTAATAGAAATAAGTTGGAATTAGGTTGTTGGAAGGTAGACAGAAAAATATCGGTCAATCGAATGCAAATCAACTGACAGATTTTCATTCGACAGCCAAATTAAATAGCATGCTTTGTCCTGACAGTACTACGTGCACCAAGACACAAAGTGGTCTTAATTTGGCTAACAGTATCAACTAAGATCTGACCTCAAATACCGGTCGAATCTCCAATAGACATGCTCATATCTTATTCAAATATCAGAATAAGAAAATAGTATTAGGTAGAAACTAGCCGCCAATTTTGTAGGTTACAGTTGAATATTATTTTTCTAAGAAATAAACGTAATTGACCTGCATTGCTCTACTTGGAGAAAAATATTAGACATCTTTTACTTTATCCTAACTATCTTCCATCCTTAATTTCGTCCGCGTCTCGAAGGAACTACTTCGGGTGCCCCAAAAGTAGTCTTACCTTTCTCGATAACTGAACTATCTAACACTGAAATCGGACTAGTCGTTCTTGAGGTTAGTGCTATCAAACAAACAAACTCTTCAACTATTATAAGATCTTCTGAAAAAATATAAAATAATATGAGCTGAGACAGTCCAACACGTGCCTACAATAAAAAAGTAATATCTCCAATTTGTAGAAAATTCCACGAATCTTCTGAAGCCGTTTGATGGTTCCAGGAGTACATTAATTGACAGAGGTGTCCAATTGCCTGACCTTTCGCGTATTTGATTATCTCTTCACATTCCTTATCTCCTAGTGTCAACAAACTTATTCGCTATAACCTTTGATCAATATGGAGTGACCTCGAACGTTCTATGATTTGCCTTAATAATTCCTTTCAGATTTACTTACTTACGAGGTAAATAAAGTATAGAGGAATAGATAAGTCTAGTCTGGGCTAATTTTATTTCATAGGTACTTATTATGGACCTGTTATTATGTTTGTTTCGTGAGTTTCTTATTCTCTTTTATATTTTAGGTAGATTATAAGGCTTTATTTCCTCAATCTGCATATTTTAACTTCACGATTTAAATAAACTAGACAATTCTTACGGCCAGTTTCATAGGTTCCAGATAAAGCTCTAGATAGCTATCTGACACATCATGCCATAGACAAGTTGTCAAAATTAAAAACATTTCTAAAGCACTATCTGGCAGATAGCCATCTAGGACTTTATTTGGTACCTGTAAAACTCGCAGTTAATCTCTCTTACAAAAAATACATCGTAGAGAATCCACAGGTATACAATAATAATTCTTCGATACGCTCATACGTCGTCAAAGGTCGTGGTGGCCTAGTGGGTAAAGCACCAAACTCTCAAGTATGAGTGTGTGGGTTCGATTCCAGGTCAGGCAAGTACCAATGCAACTTTTCTAAGTTTGTATGTATGTACTTTCTAAGTATGTCTTGGACACCAATGGCTGATAAAAGGTGAAGGAAAACATCTTGAGGAAATCTGGACTATAAACTCTGAAATCACCAAGCCACATTGAGCAAGCGTGATGATTAACGCTCAATCATTCTCAATTTGAGAGGAGGCCTGTGCCCAGCAGTGGGACGAGAAAAAGGCTTATAATAACGCTCATACTATCACATCAAGCACTTTTTCAAAGAACTGTTCCTACAACCTTATCCTTTCAGCTGGTCCCTGTTTTGATAAATTCTCTCTCCGATCCGATCCGATCGTAAACCGGACTCAGAGGACCAATAGTTTCCGATAAATACTAACATTCTTATATAAACAATCTCTTGTCTTACCAAAGATAGAAAAATTTTGTAATATTTTTAAACAAGATTCTGCCTGCGGTTTCACCCGTATCCCGTGGGAACTACTCTGGGCATCTGGATAAAAAGTTTAGTAGCCTATAATTTTCCATAACGCCGAAAGAAATTTTCACGGTACTCAATAGTTCCCGAGATTAGAGTAAACAAACAAATTCGTCAGGTTTGTAATATCGGTATGGATGTTCGGATAAACTTGTAATTGTATTCTGAACGTAATTGTATTTTTGCGCCACATAAAGACATGAATATTTCATATTACATGCACATTGAAAATTGTGTAAACAAATTGAATAATCACGAATATATTGGAATTTATGAATAAAACCTTGTTTGAAAATATACAACAAACGTGTGTATTACTAGCTTCTTGCAACTTTGTCCGGGTGCGGAAAGTAGCTCCCTCGGCACACGGGTAGAACCACGGACCACATCTGGTTAAATCATAAATAACCTTTTGAAGTGCCATCAAAAGCCTAAACCTCTAATTAGCATATATCTTTGAGCACTCAATGCGTATTACTAATGTAAATGCACAGGTAATCGTTTCGTTTAAGCGTAATCGTTTCATTTAAGCGTAATCAAAGTGTATAAATGCCAGTAATCATAGGATTGAGGATATCAAACGCGGATCTGTTTTGGGATTACATTAAAGAAAGTGTGGGATGTATGGTCAATGATGTGTTAGAGTATAATTAATTGGATTAGTTTAAATACGTCTGTTAAATAAAATGTCAGCTTGTTTAAATGTTGTACCATAAATAATTTTGAAAGGTACAGCGATTTTTATTTTATTTTTTATTTCTTATGCGAACCTGATTTGTGTGCAGATTCTACGTTTACGATTCAGCTACACGAGGCAGTCTATCAAAAGTACTATTACAAAATCACCCAAAGAGTCATCATCTGCCCAGCCTATTCCCACTATATTGGAGTAGGCTTTTAGTCTAACTGGATGCAGCTTAGAAACGATGAAGATGACTATCTGATCTCTTTCAGTTACCTAGACTATCTGACAGACCTTGGAAAGCCTGTAAAAAACCACCTAAAATGGGTAAGAAACTTCATAAATGGTCTATGTCACATGCAACAGAATTTCAATACTAGAATTTGTCTCAGGACTTACTGAAGCATGGTTGCATATTGAATATACTTAGAAACCAGAAAATGTGAAATCATTTTATAGTATGAATTCTTTTACGAATGCGCTTTGCATATTACCTCTTTAGGTTCAATCGGAGCGCGTAAAAAGATTTCATATTGCACTAGAATATTTTCATACAGTATTTTCAAGAAGACTATTTGCATTTTTGGAAAATATTAAGGTACTTACGGCATTTGGTAGACTATATTTTATTATAGGATAAATATTTTTGAAAAGAAGAAGGACTATGTCTTTTAACAAATACAGTCTGCGCCAAAATACAGTGCGAACCCGAATTCCGGCGGTTATAAAAAAATATAAGAATCTTCTTCCTTAATAATTTCCCCAACCACACAAATAATTGAAAAACTACAGAAGTAGGATAAAAGGGTCGGCAAACTACTAGCTAGAAAATTCTAGGCTATAGAAAATTCCTTTTTATTTTACCCTCGCGTTGAACAAAGGGTATTGCGTTCGTCCCAAGAGGCCAGTCAATAAGGCGATAACAAGTCCCATAAATAATAACTTTGTTGATATTAAAGTATTTTCAACAATCTATGTTATTTATTTTCTTTATTGATTGCGAACCACTCCTGGTTTCGTGACTCGTGGCTAACTAACAGCCACAACAGGGTAACTCCTACTAATATTATAAATGCAAAAGTTTGTGAGGATGTATGTATGTGTATGTTTGTTACTCTTTTACACAAAAATGACAGGACGGATTTCGATTAAATTTGACAGTAATATAGCTTACTAGCTTCCGCCAGCGGTTTCACCCGCTTTCCCGTGGGGACTACTGCGCGCACCCGGATAAAAAGTAGCTATAACCTTCCTCGATAAATGGGCTATCTAACACTGAAAGAATTTTTCAAATCAGACCCGCAGTTCCTGAGATTAGCGCGTTCAAGCAAAGAAACAAACTCTTCAGCTTTATAATATTAGTATAGATTTATCAAAATAACATATAGGCTACTTTTTATCCGGGTACGAGAAGCAGTTCTCTCGGGATGCGGGTGAAACAGCTGGCAGGAGCTAGTTGATCTTAAGGTGAGGCGATGCTTAGCGCTGTCCACCTTGGACCACCTTGCTATGGCGATTTCTTCAAAACATACTTGGAAAAAGACTAAGCAGATGATGACTAATACCGCAAACAAAGTCTATTGTCCTTTTATACTTCAATTCGCATGTAACACAATGATTAAAGGCTGACATTACATATAGAGATACATACACGATACATTTATAGAGAGGTCTCAGACCATTAATTGTTCTCTCATGATTGCAAACCACTATATCATAACGAGCCAATTTTGTAAACAATATATGCCTTATAGATAACAAGCCGATTGATTTATTGAAGGGAATTATTACTTAACTTGGGTAAATTGGGCTCTTCGTTTGCAGATAATTCTGTCTTTATAGATAGGTACAGAATTTGAGTGTTTCGAAAGGCACGATAAACTGATGGGTCCCGGCTGTTATTTGACCATCTTTGGCAGCCGTTACGGGATCCAGAAAGTCTGATAACTAGTCCTACCAATGGGTTGCCCGAGTAACTGGGTTGTGGAGGTAAGACAGGTAGTCGCTCCATGTAAAACACTGATTCTCAGCTGCATCCGGTTAGAGTGGAAACTGACCCCAACATAGTTGAGAATAGGCTAGGCAGATGATGAGATACATAACGTCGCCCGGCAGTGAAAACCACGTAAGTGCTTATAACAAAATTTTACAGGAGGAAGAAAAAACTGTCTACTGAAAAAAAATGTATGAGTGGGGAAGATATTACCTTTTGTTTTTTTTTAGATTTTATGCACTCCTTAGGTACGTATCACATGGTTTCTATATCGTGTGCCTAAATAAGTTTGACGTGACTTACAAGGTTTTCATCACAACTTAATATTTTTTTGAAAGATTATGTAAGGTTTTCAAATTTAAAACAATGTACAGTTTTGGGAATCAGTTTGTATTTTCTTGCCATGTTTACAAAAAAACAATAGTATTACGAAAGGGAACAATAAGACACACCATAAAATTTAAATTTAAAGGCGTTATAAAAGAAAAAGCTTCTTCCAAAAGTATTCATTCAAAGTGAAAACCTCCTAAAGGTTCATACCAGATTATCTATAATTGGTATGATGGCAGTGAAAAACCTATCACCCAGTTTACAAGCTTTTCATATGTGTAATACAACGAGTACGAGGCTAGCAATACATTTCAAGACAAAATCGTTAGAAATAGTAGTCAATACTTTATAAAACTTATTAAATCATTAAGAGTACTTTTCGATGTATTTTGACACTTTACAACACAAATTGGGCACTTTGTACACACTTTCTTCAATTTTTAATCCGGAACAACGCTAGTATCAACCGCACTGGCGAGTTTCTCAGACGAAAATGGCGGATCCTATTTTGATACAAGGTTCTCATAGCACGTCATAGACGGCGCTAGGAGTATCTGATTCGAAAGTTTGCTAGAGTAATCTGTGCTTAC
>NWSH02000085.1:8405400-8436550 GCA_002382865.2 Heliothis virescens
ACTGTTGGGGCTGCCGAGGTACTGCAGTGCCTCAGGCATGTTCGCAGACGCGCATACGGATGGATTCCACGCGATAATTAGAAAGCGATGTGCTTCACTGCTACNTGTATACGTGTTCCTTGTGGGTCAACTACACGCGGACGACGTACAGCGCCCTGCGTGTACAATATAACAACGCCTTCAGGATACTGTTGGGGCTGCCGAGGTACTGCAGTGCCTCAGGCATGTTCGCAGACGCGCATACGGATGGATTCCACGCGATAATTAGAAAGCGATGTGCTTCACTGCTACACCGTGTGCGAACCAGTTCCAATAGTATCCTGAACGTGCTCACAGATAGGTGGGAATCACAGTTGCTTAGACACTGGTTAAGCCTACATACCGATTTGTGATTTAAATATTTTGTTTGTGATTTTACTTAATATGGACTTGTCCGAAATAAAGAATTATTATTATTATAGTATGAAACCTTAAAAGAACAAAATATTCATACCTAAACCCCACAATTTCCTCCATACCAACATTACATGACACATCTTCCTCCAAACGACCTTACTTTCTATCAAGCAAAAAGTGCTGTCCATCCACCAAATTCAAAAAGGTCGTAACTCCTTCAAAGAGTGAGTGAACTTACGTCTTTTCGCTTTAAATCCTAGAATTCAATACCTAATATTGAAAATGATATCGTAGCAAAGGTTCCCGTTATTTATTGGTTCCATATTGTATTGAACGGGTAACATTTTTCGTTCACTCTTTATGCGATATCAATCATTGGGTACATAAGTTTCGTCTGATCAGCTTATGCTTGGATACGGGTAGTCAAAATATTTGCAGGATGTTGTGATAATAAAGGTCGAATCTGATTTTGGACCTTTGTGACTACAAATGCTGTTTTATTTATATTTAGAAATGTTTTTAGAGTTATGGTTGATTTCTGTACCGGATCTCTTTATTTTCCCAGAAGAAAAAAAGATGAACTAAGTACCGTAAAAACTGCTCAGTGAAAAAGGAAAAACCATTTTTAATATAAAGGTAGGATTTCTGAAATTTCCTAATCTTTCAAGAATAAACTACTTTTGATTAATAAAACTAACAGAAAAAAATATGGCTTGGCTGTTTCGTAACATACTTCAGAAATTAAATATTCGCATCACCTCCACGACGGTAGCGAAACGGCGAAGCCATATTTTTTTACTGATTGTAGAATTTGTGAAATGAGGGTCGGTAAAGTTAGGCTGTATAGATTCAGAAGCTTGGCTCTACATGAGATCTGTTATCTTTTTCACAGGGAAAACTTTATGTGGTCTTCTAGCTACATTTTATATGAAATGTATTTGGTGGGATACACATTATACCGAAACGTAACCTCACCTAACTTTTGACGTATCCAAAGTGCTCCCAGCTATTTTCTTCTACTCAAAAGTGTTTATCATAAACAAAGGCAGCAACAATAATATTTTGTAAAACAACATTATTTCGGTGATACAGCAAGAAGTTTTGTTTATGTCACGGAGACAAGTTGTTTTTCTTTGGAAGTAATGCCACAGAATAGGTTGATGCAGTGGATCAAAAAAAATAAAGATAATAGAGCTTTTTATGCTACTTATTTTTAGGAAGACCTCGAGTATTTAACCCACTCTCTCGTAGCTGTTTTCAGCTACGTAGGATTTTCATTAGAAATTGAAAAGGGCTTAAGTAACTAGTTAATATTTTTATTTTAGGTACATCTTATTTTAAACATTTAATTTGTTGCTAGGCATAATATTAAAGGATCGATTATATTTTTTGTCAGTGTATGTCTTTCTGGTCCTGTACTTTATGTCCGTAGCTCGTATAATATATATGAAGTATGTATTCGACCCTACTTAAACCGTCCAGTTTGACGGACGTTAAATTCTATTTCACATTATAAATTAATGTTGAGAAAGTTTTTGGGTCCTAAATGTATTTCTATGTCATATAAAACTGACGTACACATTTATTAAATGGCTTAACCAAGTTATTGAATTAGGTTGCGTTTCCTAAGGATTTAAAACTAGTATTTTCTATTTAAGGCCTAATATTGATAGACACCAAAAAACATAAAGTAAAAATACAAAATTTTAAAGTATTAAATATTTTCACAAACTTGAATCTATTACAAAGTTACTAGGGAAACAGAATTCACGAAGAAGACCCTCGACGCGAACTATGATAGTGTAGTGCCAATCATCGGAGTGAATGCCTACTTGAGTCGCGGTGTATCCAGCCAACATGTTACGATGCTTGTCGTGTCATATCGAATGGAATCTAGCTATTTTTAGCTCCTCCACTTACTGGTGCCTTCGTATTTCATTTGTAGAAATACTTTTCAATCAATCGGCCCTTTAAATCTATATATACTATTGCTATTATATATGAATTTGAAAATAAAATATTTGCGAGTTTGACATTGGGCCTAAGATCTTACCTTAAGGTATACTTTCTATTTTACCTTATGGGTTAAAAATATTGTTTTTATTACTAATTTTAATTTTATTTATTTGTTTAATACAACATTTGTAACGTATTCTGTGCAATATAAGTAATAGGTACTTAAAATTTAACAAAATATCGAATAATTCATCTTATTATTGGTGTCAAATGCATAAGTCACATATTAAAAATAATGTTTGTCTGCCGTTATATGATTCACTAATATTGTTGAATCATTATAACTATTAGATATATTTAAATCTAGCTTCACCCATAAGTTAGATATAAACCGTTTTCACAACAACGTATCTTCAGAATTTATGACGCGGAAACGAGTATCGATTGCTTAATGCGCGGAAGATCTCGGCCAAGTTACTGTCACCCCGCTCCTGTATATTACGTATATGATATGACATTTGATATGTACCACGTTTTGATCTTATCCGGAGCAGAAAGAGATGAAAGTTGTCAAAACATTCTCAGATGAACAAACTTTTACATTGAAAATGACAGACTTTGCGGAATGAGAAACTGATTGCCAAAGGTAGCCTTAAGTTATTTGTAGCCCCACATTTGTAAGCATTAAATAAACTAAGTTAGGAATCAATGATAATGGTAAGAATTAGATTTAACCATCCAAATGGGTTCTAACAAAAGAAAAAAATAAAAATAATTTATGAGTCTCAAGGTTATAATATAATAGTTATGGTGGCCTAGTGAGTAAAGCACCAACCTCTCAAGCATGAGTGTGTGGGTTCGATTCCAGGTCAGGCAAGTACCAATGCAATTTTCTAAGTTTGTATGTACTTCTAATATAGCTTAGACACCAATGGCTGATAAAAGGTGAAGGAAAACATCTTGAGAAAACCTGGACTATAAAGTCTGAAATCACCAACCCGCATTGAGCAAGTGTGGTGATTAATGCTTAATCCTTCTCCATGTGAGAGGAGGTCTGTGCCCTGCAGTGGGACGATAAAAAGGCTACAAAAAAAAAAGGTTTTAATAATTTTAAATGAGTTTGTGATTTTTCTCTCTAGAAATAAAGACCACATTACCATCGCATTGAATGCATGGATCAACTAATTTTAATATCCTCTTCTCTCGCATCAGGACATCAATCAAACTTGTAAACTTTTACAAACTGTCGTTTCATACGACGTCATATTTTAATTAAACGCTGAGGAACAGGATTTCATATTAATGGTGTTTTTATTCTTATTACCGTTTCTGAGCTCGTTACCCAGGAAATTGCTTGTTGCTGTCGGTACTAATCGCAGTTTCTTACCACGGGATTAAACTTTAAACTTTTTTCAAGCGATTATTTTTATTCCTGCCAATCATTATATCTGGTTTAATGTCAAAGAATTTAATCATTTTGCTATTCATCTTTATATACCTGCTGTATTTTTTTGTGATTTAGGTTTTTCAGCAAGATACATCTTTTTAGTATCATGTAAGTAAAGTTATCTTTCTTCTTATTCCTAGCGTTTGTCCCGTCTCGTGACGGGGTCCGCTTTCCGTATCCTCTTCTTCCACTAAGCTCTGTCCTGGACATCTTCTTCGAGTTCGCAACTTTTAAAGTAAGGCTATCTTTATAAACTCAATAATCTTTTGTCCTTTCAACATTTCTTCCATATTTAAATATTTATCTAACAACTCTTACCCCAGTTTACATTCGAACACCACCTACTTCCCACACTCCCATAAACCACTAAGCAATAAATTACCGCAATATCCAAAGTAAATACCGCTTCAATAAACCTAATAAACCCAATAAGTATGGAAGTTACCGCCTACATAACCTTGGTACCAATAAAAACAAATTATTACAAGGAAAAACAAATCATATAACATTAATTAGACGTTGCTAGGATGTTTCATTTCACGCCTCACTTGTTCCCAACTTGTTTATTTTTATTCATTTCGTATCTTGGTAACGAAGTTTTGGCTGTAAGCCTAATAAATCGTTATTTAACTTTTTTTCTTTGGATAAGTTTTTCTTGTTAATATTATTCGATTTTTTGTGTAAATTGAGTTTTTCTTATCGAGAGTAGTAAATCAGAATGCTTACTTGATCTGTACAAATCACTAGCTGTTTTCCCGTGGTTTAAGCCGCGTCCCGTGGAACTTCTGTCCGTTCCTGGACAAAATATATTTTGGACTATAGTCCATGTAACTCGGGGATAGTCTAGCTTCCCAATAATCGGTTCAGAAGGGCTCTGGGTACCAACAAACAAACAAAAAATGTTTCCTCTTGATCATATTAGTATTGATGATGATATATTAGTACCCATAGATAATGCCAGAAATCAATCAGTTCTTAAAGGCACAAAAGTATAAGTAATACCGGCAACTTTCAGACTCCAGGCTGCTTTGTTATAGTCTCTAAAACCTACAAAGCGTATTCGGTTTGACCCAGACAACGAACTCGCGACCACATTGCAGCCAAAACGGGCAGACAATGCTATTATTATTTTTATGAAACTGAAATATACCATGTAAACGAAGTGCACGTAAAAATTGACAAAGCCCTAATTGCAATCAATAACGAGCGATCGATGCCGTCGACCGGGCGCTACGGCCTTCCTGACGGGCTCAACTTTGATGTTTGCAGTTATAGGCATTTTAGCAGTTAAGCAAACCTTATCTATACGTGACCTAATTAACTAACCAAAGCTTCAGCTACGAGCTAATCAATGTGTGTTAGGGTCACTTTGATGTAAGCTACTGAGAGGGTAAATGTTTTATAGGTTTTTTAGGAAATTAAAAAGGTTTTTTAAACCTGACCATGTCTTACTATAAATAAAACTATTCGTATTATACAGCTTAAAACTAACAAAGCGCATCAAAAAAATTGGTCCTCATCACTGTCACTCGGTAATGTACCCAAAACGAATGGCAATGCTTAATTGTTAAACGAAATACAACTCATTTTATTAATACTATACGTAGTAAAAACTTCCTTAGGAGTAGATAGAGCAGCCTAATCTCTCCCAGCTCGTGTCCGATTGCAGATCCATCGGATTTTTTGAGAGTTTGGGGAGTGCATGCCTCTGCACAATACTTATGCTCTACACTACGTTCATTATAGATCGACTTGATAGATAGGTCTTGTTTGGTTTGACCGACTACCGTAAAGGCCAAATTTCAGCCTGAAGGATATAATTATAACGATTGTTGAAAAACAACAATTTATCTTAAACTCGCAGTTATGCTTGGTTCCAACTATAATTACTACACACGCCAAGATAAAAACCTTAAGTTTCTGTAGTTTCGTACCCTTTAGAATACAAACAAACAAAAATCCTCTTCATAATGTTACGACATGTGATGTGTACGACAATAAACACCAACAAATTCTAAATAATTCACACCTAAATACACTTCCAACATTCCAAAATAGTCCTTTATTGCCGAAGTACTCACAGGATGTTCCATAATAAACTAAGTTTCCTCATAGCTTCGGTACAAATGTTATTTTTATATGTCATATATGAAGGGGTGGGTTCGCGTTATAATTTACTGCTGCTACCAAATATCGGTGATGTTATGGGAAGTTTGTACTTACGTGGCAGGGAGATAACGAAGATGGATAACGGTATTTATGTTTTAGTTTATGGGAACTCATGTTAGTCACAGGTACTCCTCGCGATAAACAAAATAAAATACTTTTTTTGGTATTATAAATTGTATTATAAAGGACCATATCACAGATACTAAGATATGAAACGTACGAAAGTTTTTACATACTTGTTGTTTCTAGTATTTAAAAGTAAACTTACTTAACTTTTTTAGGGTTCCGTACCCAAAGGGTAGTACGGAACCCTATTACTAAGACTTCGTTGTCTGTCTGTCTGTCTCCAGGCTTTATCTCATTAACCATGATAGCTAGAATACTGAAATTTTCACAAATGATGTATATCCGTTGCCGCTATAACAATAAATTACTAAAAATTTAAAAAAAAAATATTAAGGCTGTTGATTTATATTAATTAATTGCAAAATTGTATACTAGTAGCGCCATCTATTAGAAATAATGTGCAACTTAAGTAACTCACACTTGACCATTCCTATTGTACTTTTTTCATAGATAATGGTACGGAACCCTTCGTGCGCGAGTCCAACTCGCACTTGGCCGGTTTTTTTCTGTTTCATATAGGTACAGACGTGAGCACATCAACCTACCTCAATCTGTCAAATTTCTTCAATAGATTTTCATCTGATTCGGGGATGGTAGGTTGACCTGCTGTCCTCTGTACCTATGAAAAAAATTCCTAACTAAAATAAAATTATGGACATAGTACATCTGATGTTAATTCTTAGCCGTACATAAGCATAATCAAAAACACTATATTTTTTTATTATGAAGCAGCAATTTCTATACCAAACCGAAACCAGATCTTGCTTCGCTTTCATACTATAACGTACCTAAAGCAATATATTAATATAAGGTACTGCAGCAGCACTTTGCTGTACACGGAGACGTACGTGTGAGCTTTATAAGTGAACGTTCACCATACTGTACTGTACATTATTATGTACGGTGAACGCGAAAATGTTGTAACTAATGGAAAGCTTGGCATTCGCGAAAAACGGAAAGGAAAAACCTTTTAAGTGCTTGCTAAGTTTTTAAACGATACATAAAATATTTGTTTTATTTTATGGAAAAGTAGTAAAGAAAGAGTGTCCTGAAAGGTACCTGAATTTTCAAAAAGTTTTTTCATTATTCGAATTGTTCGATTCATGGAATAAGGACCACCTATTAAATCTATACTTCTATACTAATATTATAAAGAGGAAAACTTTGTTTGTTTGTTTGTTTGTTTGTTTGTTTGTTTGTTTGTTTGGTTGTAATGAATAGGCTCAAAAACTACTGGACCGATTTTCAAAATTCTTTCACCATTCGAAAGCTACATTATCCACGAGTGACATAGGCTATATTTTATCCGGGTACGGGCAGTAATTCCCACGGGAAGCGAGTGAAACCGCGGGAAAACGGCTAGTATCTTATATATAGCAAACTCACGTACTTTTAGAGTTAACATCAGATGTTGACAGACATTCGATTCCAGTCCCCATAGAGCCCCTCGCAGTCAAAAAGTTACCACGGGCCTGGTACGCAAAGGGTTGAAGAGGGAACATAGTGGGATTTAGTCTGTAAGTGTCTGGCACTCCCTCACGCTGCACCCACAGCAGAAGGGTCATTTGATGATTTTCCACCAAAAAAAATATATTGACAGACGACAGACTAAAGATTATATTATTTAACACTTATCACATAAAAAACGAATACGATTGTTATGAAAAATCAACCAATTATAACAATAACGAACCAAACAGCAGTTAATATTATTAATCACTAATCGCAAGTAAAGTATCATGTTTAACATCAAAATATTTAACCAAACCCTTTGGCATAACAGCCGAGTTCCTTTGCCGTGTTTAATTAAGAAGCTTGTTAATGACATCAATTGTTCTTAGTCGCGACATTTTGTGACAAGGCATACATTCTTGATGCTTTTAAATGTAAATGGAATTATTTTCGACACATTCATTATAACTCTGCTTTTATCAGTTAAAAAGTTTGGAATATCAAATTGCTCGTACAAATACTTTTGCAAACTTTTTGCGATATGTTCTTGTTATTATATATTTCTAGCTTTAATATCATCATCATCATCGGCCTTTTTTCGTCTCACTGTAAGCACAGGCCTTTACACGGAGAAGGATTAAGCGTTAATCACCATACTTGCTCAATACAGGTTGGTGATTTCAGACATTAACGTCCAGGTTTCCTCACTATATTTTTGCCTTTACCTTTAATTAGTCATTAATGTCCAAGATATACTTAAAAAGTACTCACAAACTTACAAAAGTTGCATTGGTCCGGACCTAGAATAGAACCCGAACGATATTGGTATTTTACCACCACGACGTTAACACCCAACAAATACACCATTTATGCGACATAAGCACTTCTTCCTTTCTCGCAAAAATATTACACTTCAGGCAAAAAAACGTAGGCACTTCGAATGATAGAGGGCGACACTTTGAGTGAACCGACACGTCCACTGAAAGGAGGCCGGAAGATATAATATGTATGTCGTGTAAGTAAATAGTAATACGGTATTTTGTGATAGTATTAATCTTTCTGCGTGACAGCTTGAATTTGTGAGAAAATGACCCCTATGGTATCATTTTAGTATTTGTTCTACACAATATTAAAAAATAACTAGAAACTAGTTTTCAGACTCAAACTTTTTGTTTCACAATATATTATGCAGAAATATGTAATGACATAGAAAGCAGCCGATGTACTAGGAACTGATCNCTGTCAAATTTCTTCAATAGATTTTCATCTGATTCGGGGATGGTAGGTTGACCTGCTGTCCTCTGTACCTATGAAAAAAATTCCTAACTAAAATAAAATTATGGACATAGTACATCTGATGTTAATTCTTAGCCGTACATAAGCATAATCAAAAACACTATATTTTTTTATTATGAAGCAGCAATTTCTATACCAAACCGAAACCAGATCTTGCTTCGCTTTCATACTATAACGTACCTAAAGCAATATATTAATATAAGGTACTGCAGCAGCACTTTGCTGTACACGGAGACGTACGTGTGAGCTTTATAAGTGAACGTTCACCATACTGTACTGTACATTATTATGTACGGTGAACGCGAAAATGTTGTAACTAATGGAAAGCTTGGCATTCGCGAAAAACGGAAAGGAAAAACCTTTTAAGTGCTTGCTAAGTTTTTAAACGATACATAAAATATTTGTTTTATTTTATGGAAAAGTAGTAAAGAAAGAGTGTCCTGAAAGGTACCTGAATTTTCAAAAAGTTTTTTCATTATTCGAATTGTTCGATTCATGGAATAAGGACCACCTATTAAATCTATTCATCTATACTAATATTATAAAGAGGAAAACTTTGTTTGTTTGGTTGTAATGAATAGGCTCAAAAACTACTGGACCGATTTTAAAAAATCTTTCACCATTCGAAAGCTACATTATCCACGAGTGACATAGGCTATATTTTATCCGGGTACGGGCAGTAATTCCCACGGGAAGCGAGTGAAACCGCGGGAAAACGGCTAGTATCTTATATATAGCAAACTCACGTACTTTTAGAGTTAACATCAGATGTTGACAGACATTCGATTCCAGTCCCCATAGAGCCCCTCGCAGTCAAAAAGTTACCACGGGCCTGGTACGCAAAGGGTTGAAGAGGGAACATAGTGGGATTTAGTCTGTAAGTGTCTGGCACTCCCTCACGCTGCACCCACAGCAGAAGGGTCATTTGATGATTTTCCACCAAAAAAAATATATTGACAGACGACAGACTAAAGATTATATTATTTAACACTTATCACATAAAAAACGAATACGATTGTTATGAAAAATCAACCAATTATAACAATAACGAACCAAACAGCAGTTAATATTATTAATCACTAATCGCAAGTAAAGTATCATGTTTAACATCAAAATATTTAACCAAACCCTTTGGCATAACAGCCGAGTTCCTTTGCCGTGTTTAATTAAGAAGCTTGTTAATGACATCAATTGTTCTTAGTCGCGACATTTTGTGACAAGGCATACATTCTTGATGCTTTTAAATGTAAATGGAATTATTTTCGACACATTCATTATAACTCTGCTTTTATCAGTTAAAAAGTTTGGAATATCAAATTGCTCGTACAAATACTTTTGCAAACTTTTTGCGATATGTTCTTGTTATTATATATTTCTAGCTTTAATATCATCATCATCATCGGCCTTTTTTCGTCTCACTGTAAGCACAGGCCTTTACACGGAGAAGGATTAAGCGTTAATCACCATACTTGCTCAATACAGGTTGGTGATTTCAGACATTAACGTCCAGGTTTCCTCACTATATTTTTGCCTTTACCTTTAATTAGTCATTAATGTCCAAGATATACTTAAAAAGTACTCACAAACTTACAAAAGTTGCATTGGTCCGGACCTAGAATAGAACCCGAACGATATTGGTATTTTACCACCACGACGTTAACACCCAACAAATACACCATTTATGCGACATAAGCACTTCTTCCTTTCTCGCAAAAATATTACACTTCAGGCAAAAAAACGTAGGCACTTCGAATGATAGAGGGCGACACTTTGAGTGAACCGACACGTCCACTGAAAGGAGGCCGGAAGATATAATATGTATGTCGTGTAAGTAAATAGTAATACGGTATTTTGTGATAGTATTAATCTTTCTGCGTGACAGCTTGAATTTGTGAGAAAATGACCCCTATGGTATCATTTTAGTATTTGTTCTACACAATATTAAAAAATAACTAGAAACTAGTTTTCAGACTCAAACTTTTTGTTTCACAATATATTATGCAGAAATATGTAATGACATAGAAAGCAGCCGATGTACTAGGAACTGATCTGTACAGACGACAGCAGGTCAACGTATACGAATCTGTCAAATTTTACCAATCAAACAATAACCTACCCGCATTGCGATAAGGTTGAAAATCGATTGCAGAAATTTTACAGATTGTGGTAACGTGATGTGCTGTTGTCTGTACAAAAATATGTGGAGAAGATACGATAGACATTAGAACAACAGTGTGTTACATATAGCACATTTTTTTTTCATAGTATGTATGTACGAAATTAAGTACACGGAAGATAATATTACCAATAACAGAACAGTACAAACATAATAATACCTCTCAGAACAGCAATTTATTCACTGAAAAACAGTATCTTCTACGCTCGAAGAAAATCATTAAATGCTCGTTTCTCTCGTTTCTTTAAAAGGCGGAAGAGAGTTAAGTTTGTCAAACAATTTTAACAATGTCGACTCAATTAAAAAGGCATTATGGAGCTGGTTAAAAATATCTTACGGAAGTTGAGTTTGATAGCATTGTGTCCACAGAGGCAGCGGTGCTATGGAAACCATTTATTTTTAGCTATAATAATATTAGCCTTCTTTTGAAACCAGGTCAAAAGAAACGAAGACGATGATTTTAACTATTCATCACTAATATAAAAAATGAGAAAATAAGTCTGTCCGTCTGATCGGCTTTCATGACAAAATTACTGAACCAATTGTAACCCAGAAATTGAGAAGGAAATAATAGGCTACTTTTTATCCGGGTGCGAAAAAGCAGTTCCATCGGGACGTGGTTAGAACATCTACCAGCTATGTATAAATCAATATAATTTTATCCTGACTGGAAACCTGCAATTGTAAGCATCTATAGAAATTATCCAGTTGAGCAGAGAACTGCGAAATTCTATTAAAAAAACTATTCATTATTCCGTGATGACAAAAAGATTGGCGTTTATACTTTCAACTGAAAAAAACACGTGTAAACCTGAAAGATCTAAATCTATAAAACCCAAATTGGATCGTGTTTTATTGTGTAACAAATACAAAAAGGCCTAAACCTTTCCTATAGAAAACACCTTGAAAAGAGGAACATTTCATTTGCCCAAATATAAAGGAAATACAATCAAAAGGGTGCTAAGGGAAAATCTTGCCTTTGAATAGGTCTCAATTCGTAAACACGTGTTTCAATGTTTGCTCCGAAAAAAAATAAAGAGTTCTTATGGTTTAGAAAAGAATAATTATATTCTTTGCCCGGTGGAAATTATAAAGACAAGTAGCTAATTTCATAGCCAAACAATTTGAATTAAAAAGTATTTGCAATGTGACTTTCTGGAAAAGTTTAAACAAGTCGACTTTCAATTAAATCCTTTTCTAATTAAATATCTTGTCTTTGATGTAGTATCGCAATATTTGTTTCATGATGGTATCTGGACTACTTATTAGTATAAAAGTATAAAGTAACAAGTATGCCCTTAAAAAAAAATGTCTTAAAAAATGTTTTGACCTGGCGTAGAAATTGTGAAAGTAAGTGAACTTATTGTTAAAATTATTCTACGTACCGTATTGTAAACTTTATTCTAAAAATATTCCATCCGTAACAAAAGCCTGAGAAATTTTGGCGCCCAACGTGGGACTTACATATTTTTCATCAACTAACAAATTAACATCTACACACCATTTAAATAAAAACTTAATGAAACAAGATTAAGTCTATTTATAGATAGCTTAACTCTAAGTAGCCTAATTATGATAGTCAAAAATAAAAATCTTATTAAAATAGGTTACAAACTAAAGCAAATCTTTAGACAATGGGATTGGCAACAAAGTGTATATTTTCGCAATAATTACGAAGGTCTTTCGACTCTTAACGTATTTCCTTCCTTTGGAGATAAAAGGGCTATTTGAACGCTATTGTAAGAGAAATTCCACTGTTTTGTTTCCGCATGATGAGATTTATATTCACATTTAACGTTTAATAATTATTTACTAAGTGAAAGTGATGGAATTAAAATATGTATTACTTTAGCTAAGGTCTTATGAATAGGTTTGAATATTATCTCCAAAATCAACCCGAATAATTTAGTATTTCTTTGTCTTCGTGAAAAATATTTTAAGTAATAAAATAAAAAGACAAGGTAAGTTTCACCCGCAGTCCCACCAATTGTCTTTCATTATTTTTTTCTTATTCCTTAGTTTCACAGGACATAAAATTTACAAAAAGAAAAAACAAAATAAATATTTTTGACCGACTTCAAAAAAAACAAAGGAGTTTCTAAGTTTCTGTTTTTATCGTGTTTATGAAATAATATGCAAAATAATTCCCAACAAAAACAAAGCGTACCAAAAACTCCTGTGTTCCTTTATCCTCCAAATATTCTGTTCACAGCTCAAGGCCCATTGTCCTTCGCCTATTCATTATTCAGTAGGCTCGCCACCAGCGTGTGATTAGAGAGCAATTATTGGATTCCAACACATCGGAATAGCCTTTTAGCCTTTGCTTTTAGCTGTATAGTCTTTGGGCTCTTTTGGAATTTTTATAAGCTATCTATCCGTTGATTTAAGATTTTATGTTGAACTGTTACATAAGCTCTGTATAAGTTATGTATTTATGACGATGCCGTGAGCGTGGCGAAATATTGGGCCTCCAGAATTTGAATTTAATTAGCCATTGCCTTTGTATTAATTTGTTCTATAAATATATTTTACACCAATATGCATATATACAAACTTAAAACTACTTTTAAATACTAAAAAATACGTAGGTATAAAAAAAAGAACATGAGTGCTGTTAAGCGTCGAAGTATCCACATCACAGTCCTATGTTATTGATCTTAAATCGTAAAACAGTAGATAGATAGGTTATAAAAATCGGATATTAGCCGCGCAGTTGCATAAACGAAGGCTATTTGTAGTGAAGATATATGTTTATCGTTCTGCTGTGCCTTTGGGAAGGTGTCTGGGTAAGATAGCTATTTGAATAGACGTCTGATCCAGGTTTTCTCTAGGGAGTTCTGATTTTGTATCGATATATTCGGGTTAAATGCTGAAGTTAATAATATTACTACGTTTACGAGGAAAATACCATTTACATCACTACATCTTATACAATTTTATTTAATAATTGAAATTCTATTTTTTGTCTGATAACTAGTTAACCTTAATCATCATCTGCCTAGCCTTTTTCTAACTATATTAGGGTCGGCTTCCAGTCTAACCAGATGCAGCTGAGAACCAGTGTTTACATAGAGCGACTGCCTATCTGAACTTCCACAACCCAGTTACCCGGGCAACCCGATACCCATCGGAAAGACTGGTTGTCAGACTTTCTGGCTTCTGCAGATGATGGTCATACGACAGCCAGAACTCACCAGTTTTGGAAGTTAGTTTCTTTAATTGCGACTTGTTAGCCTTAACCAAACCCTTTATTTTCTGATCTTGTTCAAACTAAAATTCTAGAAATGCGTAAACTATTTTTTTTATAATAAATCAGTCAAAGAACTTGAGCAAATTTATCAATATTCGTAATATCGCGCAAGCCACTTTTATGGAGATGAAGAAAGTTTTGATTACCCACTTCAATGAAAGTATTATGTACTAGAAATTGTGCCTACAGCGGTACTCTCAACTTTTCAGAACGTTTTGACCTACGCTATTCATAGTGAGGGCTGTAGACTGCTAGTTTATCATGTAGCTAAAATGGGTACAAGTATTTGAAAGTTTTTGAACTTGATTTCAAAATTAAAATTCTGATAAAATGAAATCCATAGCTTCAAATATAATAATGTAATCGGTATTGGCTAGACAATATTCTACTATGCATAAATTTAACATAACTTAATAACTTTACTTGTATCATTTATTGTTATACTTATAATTAAAAGAAACCGATTTTTTCAAAAAGATAAAGTTCTAAATTGCTATCTGAGAAATAATTCCATAGAAATAAATGATTTTAACTTTGACTACTTTTCTATGCCATTATTTTATGACAGATAGCTATCTAGAACTTTATCTGGAACCTCTGCAACTGACCAATAGAATTTGAAACTACCAGGACGTCATCAAACATATGGAGCTTTTTACGTGATGTGACTTAAAACGTGTCTTAGACAGCTTGGCTTAGAGCACTTCTGTGTCCGTCCCGTCTTACTTTAAAGAGTGAGTGATCACTCTTGGCGTTTTTAGATTTTTTCTACGAACTAACTTATGAAAGGAAAAACGATGGATTGCACCACTATTCGTTTAATTTATGAACACCATACTTATTGTCTTTATCCAACTATTGGTGGTACAAAGAACGACTGACCCTATATAGATAAAATTTGGCATGGGGGCAAGAAAACAGTGACAGTGGATATAAAGTAATTCCCCAAGGTCGCGGGAGAAACCACGAGAAATATCAAGTGTAGATGAAACATCCATTTCACACAGTAATTTAGCCCTTAAAGGACCCTGAGTACGTCAACTTGTTAATGAAGAAAGCAACAAATTACTGGACAAAGCAATTCAGAACTCTATTTTCTGTTAATTCCTTAGTTTTACGTTGAAACAGATAATTACTTGTAATCGTAAAAGTTGATGCAAGTAACAGAATTGCTCGTCAAGACTTTATGTGGTCCGTTAAATTTTCTAGTTACACGTAATACACGTGCTTACATTTCAATTTGTATCTTATTTGTATTGTTTTAGGTACCAAAATTCAATGTCTTTTTAATTGCTAACGGCTATGTAATACCCTTTAAAAGATCATGAAAGTGCCTGAAGGAATTGTTACGATCTCGCTTGCTTGTAAAGATGTTTAAATTTTAATTGGCAAAACAATGTTCATGATAAACGTCTTTCAGAATTCATTCATTATTATCAATTTCATAATATAAGGCTTTAATGAATTGTCCTTTTTGTATTATTTTGATAACCATAAACGATTTTTTAGTGCAAAGGTGGACCTTATTTAGTTTTTCAGAAAATTACGTAGAACATTACTACAATCAAATGTAACTGTCTTGTATAGAATTCATTGTGTTTTGTTCCATCTATACTAATATTATAAAGAGGTAAAATTGTTTGTTTTGTAAGTTTGTTTGTAGGTGGTAATCTCTGGAAGTAATAAACCGATTTAAAAAAATCTTTCCCCATTCGAAAGCTACATTATCCATGAGTGCTATATTTTATCCGGGTATGAGCAATATTTCCCACGGGACGCGAGTGAAATCGCGGGAAAACGGCTTGTTTAACTATAAAGTTAACCGAACCGAAGGCAGTTGTCATATTGCTAATTTGACCAATGGGCGGCCATTTGAGGCTGCTCAAAAGCTAAAGGAGCAACGCATCTTAATTAATAAATACCTGAGCAACACTTCGATAACTATTTCATCTTAATTAAACTTGAGCAACTAGAGAAACAAACATTAATATTCCAAAAGGCTCATCAGCGAACTAATACCACGACTATTGGATACCCAAACTTTATTTAAATGGTAGTAAGATTTTAGACCGATCGACAAGTTTAAACCGTTCAATGATTTATTACTTCCCAACGCAGTTTTCTGCAAAGTTCTGTAAACTTCTATCTTTAACACGTCCTTCTAAGGAGTTCTAAGACTTGGATTTGTCGGAAATTATGATGAGAAATCGATACTAAGTGGGGTTAAAAAATATTTTTAGATCATAAATAACCATACTTAGACTAAGTTCAACATAACATAAACGTGGAACTTCATAGTAAACAGTTTTGATAAATATTCAGAATAAGATAGAAGATATCTAGGAACCAAATATTTAGGAACCATATATTTCATGCACCTGGATAAGAAATTGCCTAAGCCCGCGTCTAGACTACTTCATATCGGGATGCGAGAAGTAGTTACCTCAGTATGTGAAACCGCCGGAAGCTATGTAGTTTAAAATAATAATGACATAGTAATTTCGCACATACCAGTAAACAGTAAATTATACCTACTATAGATAGATACATAGAATATTCTTTATTGTACACCAATAGGATAACATAGAAAGAAAAAAAAAATATTTTAAATCAATTTTGATTGCACGTAAAAGTACTTCACTCATTTATCACTCACACAAGAGAACAACAAGTCTTATTTGTAAACAGCTTATCACAGTTTAATGGACATGTAAGTTCCGCAGTCATTAGCCTGCTATTGGTTCCGCACACGACAGCTAACGACATAATAAATTACTTGTGTCATTCATAGAGGGATAATTACATACTCTACTCGTGACTTATTCCTGTCAATGGTATGTTTCATAGTACAAAATCTTAATGGATAGTTCGCGAAATTAGTTTTCTAACTAATATAATGAGCAGCCCTTTCACACCACCAGATATTTGCCTCAGTTTTTTTACGAGTGACAAATACCTACGGTTTAACGTTCATCGTTTGAACTGGTCGATTTCAACTGTTTGCTGCACCGCTTGTATAGACAATAGCAGGTCAATCTATCCGAATCTGTAAAATTTTACGGATTGCAAATTAACCTTTCTCTATTGTGATAAGGTTGAAAATCAAAAAAGGTGGAAGGTTGATGTGCTAGCGACTGTACGGACCACTCGGAAAATACGCTCGTGTAAAATCCGTTGTAAACCAGCAAAAAACATTACCCTCCTTTCTGTGGCAGTCGGTTAAAAAGAAAATAATCGTATGAAGATATTATGAACAATCCATTTAAGAGGTATTTCAATAAAATACATATTCCGCTGCTATAAACACTCAAAGGAGCTATCAAAAAGACACGGTGTAACTCGAACAAAATCATCGAATAAAACAAAACAGCGTCTACCTGTCTGCTGAAATCAAATTATTCCACCTGTCATAGCCTTTCAGCCGCTTCAAGTACTGGTCAAAGCAAATCGTTAGCTTTAATTCTATGTAAATATAACCTGGGGCAACCCCAAATAGGCTTTGATGTTACCACAAAGTATGTATTCCGAATTAAAGATGGCGGCCAATTAAATTGTAAAAAGGTGTTAACGTAAAAGAAAAATACGATTAGTCTTTAATTTATGGTTAAATGAACGCGGATTAAAAATATATATCCTCTAAGTTTATGGGTTATTTTAAGTTTTATAAAAATGTGCATATTTTAACATCATACAGATATTCAACTGGCTTCTGCCAGCGGTTTCACCCGCTTGCCCGTGGGAACTGCTGCGCGCGCCCGGATAAAAAGTAGCCTATGGCCTTTCTCGATAACTAGACTACCTAACACTGAAAGAATTATTCAAATCGGACCAGTAGTTCCTGAGATTAGCACGTTCAAACAAACAAACTCTTCAGCTTTATTAGTATAGGTAACTATGTACCAGGATAACATGGATTGTCAGAAAATTATTTTCGACTAAGGTGATATGAGGCAATGAACTTAATAAAGAACGAATAAAATCCAACAAAAGTAGGTATATGTTACACCGAAAACCAAATAGCAGCCGAAACAAATACCTCTGGGCTTCAGAGTAAACAGAACAACCGAAATTCACTGACAACTGGGTATACATTCGAAAGCTTAGACCATTTCCACGACTGGATACACCATTGCCTTGCCTTCCTCTCGCCAAAGTAACAGAGCTTCGTTCATACTTGTGTGTTTTATTTGCTAGTTTGCGCCTGTAATTTGACTCTGTCGTATGCGTCATGATCGAAAATGCTTGTGTGAGCTATCACTATTTTCTACAAAAGACGACAGTGCAATGTCTATAAGCGGCCAGTACCAAAGCCTGCCGGGGCTACGGGATTGTTCGAAAGAGTTACCGCAGCCCTGGAACACAAAGAGATCCAGAAAGAACATGTAATTTGAAGATTTCCTGCCAAAAAAATCTTATCATTGCTTATCACGTTGTCTCGCCCTCCTCGCGTAAATTGGCAGATTTTTCCCACAGTTTGTGCTCATGTCGGCTCTTGTTGGTTAAATGCTCTAAGTTCGAAAGGGTTGATTCGAGTACACATTGTCACGGAGTGTGTACGGAAATAGATTCACCTGTATAAAGTATAAATGTACAGATACGTATGAACGATGTGGTATCCGAGTATCTGGCTGGTTGGAAAGTTACGCCATGATTTTATGGCATTCTCCGAAAAAGTGGAAAGAAAAATGATCGTAAACTTTTACAATTTCATCGCGAGTAAGACCCGCTGGTTATCTAAAATATGTGTACAAGTCGCGAAAGTTTAAAAATATTGAGAAAAATGATCGTTGTTATTTCATTATCGATATTTTAAGGGAAAATATAACAGTAGGTAATTGTATTTATATGTTTGTTTGTAAGTTAAAGGCTCCAAAACTGCGTAGTAGGCCAATTTGAAAAATTCTTAAAGGTACACTATCATCAAGTCACATGGGCTATATTTTAATTTTCCGAGTAAGCAAGGAAATTCCCCCGAGACGCGGGTGAAATCGCGAGAAACATTATCTAAAACAAGACAATAAAAATACGCCTCAACTCCTTCACTTTACTAAAATCGGTCCAAAACGATCATCCTCTTAAGACAAGTGCCAGAAACAAGCCGTTTCTTACAAAACAACTACACAAGTGGGAGAAAAGAGGTTCTCAAGTATTTGACAATGACTTCTCTTGGGAAGGCTGTAGGTACCTATGTATTTCGTATATTAATGTTCCCTATACTTATGTATGTAGGTATGGAAATTTTGGCCATTTCCCAATGGAAATGTAATAGATAAAGTTTTTATACGTAAGTAGGTACAGACAACAGCACTTCAAGTTCCCACAATCTGTCAAATTTCTGCAATAGATTTTCAACCTTATCACAATAGTGTATGGTTAATATTCGATTGGTAAAATTTGACAGATTCGTTTACGTTGATCTGTTGTCGTCTGTACCTACCTGGTTTTCACCAGCGGTTTCGACCACGTCCCGTGGCAAGTACTTCGCGTAGGTACCTGACTAAAAGTACCTGAATCATTCCTAAATAAACAAAAAAAAAATTAAAATTCTAATAGGGCCCGCCGTTCCTGAGTATATCGCGTTCTACCAAACAAATTAACTCTTCAACTTTGGCTAGTAGNTGATGCAAGTAACAGAATTGCTCGTCAAGACTTTATGTGGTCCGTTAAATTTTCTAGTTACACGTAATACACGTGCTTACATTTCAATTTGTATCTTATTTGTATTGTTTTAGGTACCAAAATTCAATGTCTTTTTAATTGCTAACGGCTATGTAATACCCTTTAAAAGATCATGAAAGTGCCTGAAGGAATTGTTACGATCTCGCTTGCTTGTAAAGATGTTTAAATTTTAATTGGCAAAACAATGTTCATGATAAACGTCTTTCAGAATTCATTCATTATTATCAATTTCATAATATAAGGCTTTAATGAATTGTCCTTTTTGTATTATTTTGATAACCATAAACGATTTTTTAGTGCAAAGGTGGACCTTATTTAGTTTTTCAGAAAATTACGTAGAACATTACTACAATCAAATGTAACTGTCTTGTATAGAATTCATTGTGTTTTGTTCCATCTATACTAATATTATAAAGAGGTAAAATTGTTTGTTTTGTAAGTTTGTTTGTAGGTGGTAATCTCTGGAAGTAATAAACCGATTTAAAAAAATCTTTCCCCATTCGAAAGCTACATTATCCATGAGTGCTATATTTTATCCGGGTATGAGCAATATTTCCCACGGGACGCGAGTGAAATCGCGGGAAAACGGCTTGTTTAACTATAAAGTTAACCGAACCGAAGGCAGTTGTCATATTGCTAATTTGACCAATGGGCGGCCATTTGAGGCTGCTCAAAAGCTAAAGGAGCAACGCATCTTAATTAATAAATACCTGAGCAACACTTCGATAACTATTTCATCTTAATTAAACTTGAGCAACTAGAGAAACAAACATTAATATTCCAAAAGGCTCATCAGCGAACTAATACCACGACTATTGGATACCCAAACTTTATTTAAATGGTAGTAAGATTTTAGACCGATCGACAAGTTTAAACCGTTCAATGATTTATTACTTCCCAACGCAGTTTTCTGCAAAGTTCTGTAAACTTCTATCTTTAACACGTCCTTCTAAGGAGTTCTAAGACTTGGATTTGTCGGAAATTATGATGAGAAATCGATACTAAGTGGGGTTAAAAAATATTTTTAGATCATAAATAACCATACTTAGACTAAGTTCAACATAACATAAACGTGGAACTTCATAGTAAACAGTTTTGATAAATATTCAGAATAAGATAGAAGATATCTAGGAACCAAATATTTAGGAACCATATATTTCATGCACCTGGATAAGAAATTGCCTAAGCCCGCGTCTAGACTACTTCATATCGGGATGCGAGAAGTAGTTACCTCAGTATGTGAAACCGCCGGAAGCTATGTAGTTTAAAATAATAATGACATAGTAATTTCGCACATACCAGTAAACAGTAAATTATACCTACTATAGATAGATACATAGAATATTCTTTATTGTACACCAATAGGATAACATAGAAAGAAAAAAAAAATATTTTAAATCAATTTTGATTGCACGTAAAAGTACTTCACTCATTTATCACTCACACAAGAGAACAACAAGTCTTATTTGTAAACAGCTTATCACAGTTTAATGGACATGTAAGTTCCGCAGTCATTAGCCTGCTATTGGTTCCGCACACGACAGCTAACGACATAATAAATTACTTGTGTCATTCATAGAGGGATAATTACATACTCTACTCGTGACTTATTCCTGTCAATGGTATGTTTCATAGTACAAAATCTTAATGGATAGTTCGCGAAATTAGTTTTCTAACTAATATAATGAGCAGCCCTTTCACACCACCAGATATTTGCCTCAGTTTTTTTACGAGTGACAAATACCTACGGTTTAACGTTCATCGTTTGAACTGGTCGATTTCAACTGTTTGCTGCACCGCTTGTATAGACAATAGCAGGTCAATCTATCCGAATCTGTAAAATTTTACGGATTGCAAATTAACCTTTCTCTATTGTGATAAGGTTGAAAATCAAAAAAGGTGGAAGGTTGATGTGCTAGCGACTGTACGGACCACTCGGAAAATACGCTCGTGTAAAATCCGTTGTAAACCAGCAAAAAACATTACCCTCCTTTCTGTGGCAGTCGGTTAAAAAGAAAATAATCGTATGAAGATATTATGAACAATCCATTTAAGAGGTATTTCAATAAAATACATATTCCGCTGCTATAAACACTCAAAGGAGCTATCAAAAAGACACGGTGTAACTCGAACAAAATCATCGAATAAAACAAAACAGCGTCTACCTGTCTGCTGAAATCAAATTATTCCACCTGTCATAGCCTTTCAGCCGCTTCAAGTACTGGTCAAAGCAAATCGTTAGCTTTAATTCTATGTAAATATAACCTGGGGCAACCCCAAATAGGCTTTGATGTTACCACAAAGTATGTATTCCGAATTAAAGATGGCGGCCAATTAAATTGTAAAAAGGTGTTAACGTAAAAGAAAAATACGATTAGTCTTTAATTTATGGTTAAATGAACGCGGATTAAAAATATATATCCTCTAAGTTTATGGGTTATTTTAAGTTTTATAAAAATGTGCATATTTTAACATCATACAGATATTCAACTGGCTTCTGCCAGCGGTTTCACCCGCTTGCCCGTGGGAACTGCTGCGCGCGCCCGGATAAAAAGTAGCCTATGGCCTTTCTCGATAACTAGACTACCTAACACTGAAAGAATTATTCAAATCGGACCAGTAGTTCCTGAGATTAGCACGTTCAAACAAACAAACTCTTCAGCTTTATTAGTATAGGTAACTATGTACCAGGATAACATGGATTGTCAGAAAATTATTTTCGACTAAGGTGATATGAGGCAATGAACTTAATAAAGAACGAATAAAATCCAACAAAAGTAGGTATATGTTACACCGAAAACCAAATAGCAGCCGAAACAAATACCTCTGGGCTTCAGAGTAAACAGAACAACCGAAATTCACTGACAACTGGGTATACATTCGAAAGCTTAGACCATTTCCACGACTGGATACACCATTGCCTTGCCTTCCTCTCGCCAAAGTAACAGAGCTTCGTTCATACTTGTGTGTTTTATTTGCTAGTTTGCGCCTGTAATTTGACTCTGTCGTATGCGTCATGATCGAAAATGCTTGTGTGAGCTATCACTATTTTCTACAAAAGACGACAGTGCAATGTCTATAAGCGGCCAGTACCAAAGCCTGCCGGGGCTACGGGATTGTTCGAAAGAGTTACCGCAGCCCTGGAACACAAAGAGATCCAGAAAGAACATGTAATTTGAAGATTTCCTGCCAAAAAAATCTTATCATTGCTTATCACGTTGTCTCGCCCTCCTCGCGTAAATTGGCAGATTTTTCCCACAGTTTGTGCTCATGTCGGCTCTTGTTGGTTAAATGCTCTAAGTTCGAAAGGGTTGATTCGAGTACACATTGTCACGGAGTGTGTACGGAAATAGATTCACCTGTATAAAGTATAAATGTACAGATACGTATGAACGATGTGGTATCCGAGTATCTGGCTGGTTGGAAAGTTACGCCATGATTTTATGGCATTCTCCGAAAAAGTGGAAAGAAAAATGATCGTAAACTTTTACAATTTCATCGCGAGTAAGACCCGCTGGTTATCTAAAATATGTGTACAAGTCGCGAAAGTTTAAAAATATTGAGAAAAATGATCGTTGTTATTTCATTATCGATATTTTAAGGGAAAATATAACAGTAGGTAATTGTATTTATATGTTTGTTTGTAAGTTAAAGGCTCCAAAACTGCGTAGTAGGCCAATTTGAAAAATTCTTAAAGGTACACTATCATCAAGTCACATGGGCTATATTTTAATTTTCCGAGTAAGCAAGGAAATTCCCCCGAGACGCGGGTGAAATCGCGAGAAACATTATCTAAAACAAGACAATAAAAATACGCCTCAACTCCTTCACTTTACTAAAATCGGTCCAAAACGATCATCCTCTTAAGACAAGTGCCAGAAACAAGCCGTTTCTTACAAAACAACTACACAAGTGGGAGAAAAGAGGTTCTCAAGTATTTGACAATGACTTCTCTTGGGAAGGCTGTAGGTACCTATGTATTTCGTATATTAATGTTCCCTATACTTATGTATGTAGGTATGGAAATTTTGGCCATTTCCCAATGGAAATGTAATAGATAAAGTTTTTATACGTAAGTAGGTACAGACAACAGCACTTCAAGTTCCCACAATCTGTCAAATTTCTGCAATAGATTTTCAACCTTATCACAATAGTGTATGGTTAATATTCGATTGGTAAAATTTGACAGATTCGTTTACGTTGATCTGTTGTCGTCTGTACCTACCTGGTTTTCACCAGCGGTTTCGACCACGTCCCGTGGCAAGTACTTCGCGTAGGTACCTGACTAAAAGTACCTGAATCATTCCTAAATAAACAAAAAAAAAATTAAAATTCTAATAGGGCCCGCCGTTCCTGAGTATATCGCGTTCTACCAAACAAATTAACTCTTCAACTTTGGCTAGTAGTTTTTTTTGTAGCCTTTTTATCGTCCCACTGCTGGGCACAGGCCTCCTCTCACATGGAGAAGGATTGAGCATTAATCACCACGCTTGCACAATGCAGGTTGGTGATTTCAGATTTTATAGTCCAGGTTTCCTCAAGATATTTTTCTTCACCTTTTATCAGCCATTGGTGTCTAAGATATACTTACAAAGTAGGTTCATACAAACATAGAAAAGATGAATTGGTACTAGCTTGACCTGGAATCGAACCCATACACTCATACTTGAGAGGTTGGTGCTTTACCCACTAGGCCACCACGACGTACCACGTAGTAATCAAATATGTTAGAGTTATTCCATAGGTACTTTTGCCTTTTATTTTTAAGCCACGTTTGTCTAAATAAGGAAGTAAAACCATACAACAACGTGTTGTAACCACCCCAGTGATGTAGCAAATGGTGTGGTTTGTGAGCAAACAAAACTTTCTGGGATGAACAAACTAAAACAAAACCGATATTCCAGGTTATGTAACTTTGTCTTCGATTATGTAACTAAATCCATGACGATCAAGTTTTTAACCAGTTGAAAAACAAATCTGAACTTTTTCTAAATTTAAATTTAAATAATGTAGAACTAAAAGACGGCATCAACTTTCTTTGCTTCCTTTAAAAAAATCTTTGCTAATATTTACCAGTAGGGAGTTTTCCAAAATAGTTTAAATGATAATCTACATGTTCATTCTGGAGCCCTTTATTCCAAGTACCAGGGAAAACAAACTCATTCTGTGTCGTAGTGCCCAAAAATAACTACGTAGAAAATCCCTAATTTTGACTATGAAAAATTCTGCAATTTTAATAACGGCAATATCATACTTTGATTTTTGGTAAAATCAAATAATCTATATCCCACCACCGCTTCTTAATAATTTCCTAAAATAGGACGCCATTTTTTTTCAGTTAGCAACTTTGAAAGGATCACGTAGGTCCTTATCTTTCCTCTATAAATAAGCCATCTATTTCCTGAAAAAAGTCACGAATGGTAAAGACTTGGGTAAACGTAGGGGAAAGCCAATCTTTTATACTATGAAGAGGGTTATAAAGAATAATCTATTTCTATTACATGCTCCTCTTACGAGGGATAATACTATTTGGAACGAAAATCTACGCATACAAGTAGGTTTTTGAGGTTTAAATAACAATAACGTATAGGTACAAGCAAAAGTGAAGTATTAAATAATATCTACTATTATTACGCAATAGGTAAAGCATGTCTTATTTTATATAAAACGAATTAGGATCTCGCACAGCTACATAAGTTATTAATATTTTCCTAAGTGTATTATTTAACTATCTGATATTTACACAAGGATTTTTTTTTCAAATCGGACCCGAAGTTGCTGAGATTAGGTCATTCAGCTTAACAAATAAACTTTTCCTAGAAAAGAGAAAAGAAACTTCACCTTGCTTTCTTGCTATCTTTAGGCCAGATAATTCTCTTACAATTTATAACCTGCCTACCACAGAAGCTAACCAAATCATAAAATTCAGAGCAACATTATAATTCAATTGTCACAGCGTTGCTTTGTTTTCCAATCCACCATTTTGATTCTATCCCCATCTGTTGAAAAAATAATTACACTGTGAACGTGGAATATGCGTTGATTACTCACGTAACAAAACTTCAAGCTTATTTAGCCGACCGCGTCGAATAAAGAGATGGGTCACTTTTTTATAATCTACTTACATTTATTTAGGTATGTGCTTGGATAAAAAATAAGGAGTGTTATTTTCCTATGGATCGGATATTGTTGCGAGAATTTTGATTTGACAACCAGGATTTGTATTCTAAATACATTGAAATTAACTTTGAATTTACTACAGAAATTAACTACATTGAAATTTCATAGTGTTTTATCAGTTATATTCTTATTTATATACGTACCTTACAGCAATAATTACCTACACGACTAGCTATTATTAAAGAATTAATCAAATGATAACATATTCTTGGCACAAATTGACGCATAACAAGACAATCCCTAGTCAAATTGTAAATTCTAAATTCGAATCACAAATTCGATTCCACCACAAAGGAAGAACACATTTGTAGCAAATATTTGACGTGTAGTTGAGAACAAATATTTTGTTTCAAAGTTTGAAATTCATATTTGGAATTATGAGACTTTACAATGAAGGATTGATTGTTACAGAAAGCATATATGTTGTAAATAAGTATGTATATTTTTGTTGTAAATAAAAAAAATCCCACGTAAAGGTATAAAAAATAAAAAGCCATTTATTCAAAGCAGGCTGAAAATCAGCACTTTTTGATGGTCAATTTTACAAAAGACGGCCCCCAAATTCGCCCACCCTTCACCACTTCCTATGTGTTTTAACTGAGAAGAAGTGGTTGAACAAACTTCCCAGCAAAGCAGCCTATTTTCTTCCACCAAAAAAAAAGGTTATAAGTAAAAAATAATTATGGAAAATAAAACTTCATGTTGACGAGTTTCAAGTACCTTCAAGAGTACTTGCAGTCAACATCGTTAGCTAGTAATTAAACTCATAAGTGGTTAGTTCACACAAATGTTAGCTAGGTAATTATCTAGCAAACAGCTTTCAGAGCAATCCAGTTTTTCCATTAGTTTTTCAACTAAACTAATTGTGGCTTAGTCTAGTCTGAAATTATATAGGATAAACTTTACACCTGCATCCGGTCAGACTAGATGCCGACCTCAATAGTGTTGGGAAACTTCTAGACAGATAAATGCATCTGATTATATCTATACCTCGCCCCTTCTGCGGTTGGAGTATGTACAATGATGGTACAAAAGTCCATTGCCACCGTTATGACTAATATCGTGTGCGCTAAACGGGCTGCAGCACTTATACACACATGCACACGCATATTTATCCGTGTGAGACCTATATCTAAGTAAACCTTCCTCATTAATCACTGTATTTTTGGTGAAAACCGTATGTAAGTCTGTGCAATACTGTTTGAGTTTATCGTGACCAAACAACAGATAAGACAGACGCTGTGGAGGACTTTGTTTCGTAAATTAATGACAACTATTACACGATTTTGCCTACATGAAAAACAAACAGTTTTATCTATTTTATAGTGCCACCGCGTCTTTTGTGCACTTGACAGCTGTCAGTTTTCAAGGGATGACTGACTTATTTGTACTAACTGACAGCAGCTGTCAACTGCATCTGCAACTGTCAGACCTTACCTATTTTACCCAATTAAAACATGAGATTCCAAATTCAAAACAAAATAAAACAAATCAGCAAATTCAGCCAGCAAGTTATTATTTCAAAAACCGAATCGCGAACCAAAAAGCAAGGAGTTTATATTATCGTAGTGGAAAGCAGGCAGGGTGCTCATCGACAAGTGCTGACGGGCCGAGCACCGCTCATTATGACCCAGATCTGTACAGTCAGGCTCCATTTTATCGTTTACAAAGTTATCGGGGTTTTGCGATGGAAAGATAACGTCAAATATTAGTTTTATGTTTTTATAGAACTAGCTATAACTGTGTATAATATGAAGGGTTGAGTGTTACGTATGGCAGTGTTGCTACTGAGATAGTGTCGCCATTCTATGTATCTAGACAGATCTAACAAGATTGAAATTGGAGATAAAGCTTCAGGCCCAAGTTTACCTACAACATATACTTCAGTTTTAATAAAACAATTGTTTATTTACTTTGAAACTTGAACGTGAAAATTAATAGTAAACAGCTGTTTTAAGAAAACTCACGCTCTATTCGACTAGAGTTACTTTTCAATTAGTATTTATAAAACTAGCTTCTGCCCGCGACTTAATACGCGGAACATGTCGTTTATGCCAGCGATAACGGGTCGTCAAAATGAAAGATCTTAAACGTCTGATGTCGAATTCTAAGAGCCCGGGGAAACGGCGGGTTACGCGAGACGATTCGAGATGTTTCAGACTTATCATACCATACCATTGCATTGCATTGACTGCCTTTATAGAATGTATGGACAACGCCATCTATCGGTAAAAGTGAACACTTATCGGAGCTAGTTACGCGCGNATCGAATTAGCTTCAAAACTGACGGAGTTTCATACAAATTTACCCCCTCCTTTTTACCCCCTTAAAGAGCGAATTTCCAAAAAAAATATAGCCTATATGTTATTCTGATATATAAGCTATATGTCTGCCAAGTTTCATCCAAATCCGTCTAGTGGATCCTGAGATTAGCGTGTGCAAACAGACAAACAAACAAACAAACATTCAAACATACAAACAGACAAAATTTTTTTTTCGAATTCTTACTCTTCTTTCAATTTCTAATAACCCTACATATTTTGTTTTGTAAAAATATTAAATGTACAGACACGATTTTTTTACTGTTTTATTATATGTATGTATAGATATAGATATATAGGAAAATCTTAAAAAAAACACGTACTTAACAAACGCAAAAAAGTCCTACTCATCGTGACAAACCCCTAAAGACCCCGTCACAACCGAGGCATATAACACGGCTATTGTCTCCCATCCTAGTCCCATCCATTGTAAACCCCAGCTTCAGTTTAACGAAGCAGTTGCGCTAGTTAGCTGCCTAACAATTACTCTCCTCTAAGAAGTGCTCTTGACAACCAGCCAAGTGCTTGTCAGAGTACGGAGATGTTTATTTTATCTGTGTATACTGATTTAGATTGATAAGATAACCTTACTAATAATATGAATGCGAGTAATACTGTCTGTTTGTCGTGCAACAGATTAAAATGTTTGATACACGGACCTAAGAAAGGACATAGAGAAGAAGGGACATATTTTTTATCCGTGTTTGTGAAATAGTTCTCACAGGACGCAATTCAAACCGCGGTAAAAGGTAAAAATTTCAAATCGGTCGGCTGTAGTACACACCTTAAAAGCTTCGAAACCACTGAACTGATTTGAAAAAAAAAAAAAATTACTATTAGGACGCTAGACATTTACCAACATGGGCTATATTTTATCCCGATATGGGCAAAAGTTCCCCAGGATGCAGATGAAATCGCGGGAACAGCTAGTATTTTATAAAAACAACAGAGAAATTCACGCTTATTTTACCCAAGGATAAGGTAGAGGAGTATTTATGGCATTCCCACATTTCCCACTAGTCCCACGCGATAGGAAGCGATGCTTTTACCCAAATCAGTTGCGGTTTACACGTAAAAGCCTTACCAAGTAACTTCCTTTGTAATAATCTTGTGGATTTTTGGTACAAAATCATTACATGATAAATAAGCTTTTCTATGAGAACTTCATTTATTTTATGCAAATCTATTAATTTTGTATAATTTTCAAGGGATAATTATTTATTTATTTACTAGCTGACCCGGCGAACTTTGTTCCGCCTTAAAGGCAATATCACATGGTCATATTAAAAATATATTTATAATTATTCAATGATTCTTTATTTGCCATTTATTGTAGCACCTTGTAATAGACTACATTTTTGATTTTTAGACGCGAAAACAAATAACACGGAAGGTCCGACCCTTGAGTGACTTATTTACAGTGATGGCAAGACAGATCGGAAATTCAAGCTGTTTAAACTCAAATGGCATGTCGGTTTGGACCATCGGAATGAGAACTTTCCCCCCTTTTAAGTTTTGTTTTGTTAAGTTCTGGTTGGTTTAAGTTACGAAACATGGTGAGCAGTTACATCGACATGTCCTATGTCCTTATCCCAGTTCTTAGCTACCTCTCTACCAATTTTCAGCCGTTCTTGAGTTATAAATTATGATGTCCTGGTATAGACGACAGCAGGTCAACGTATACGAATCTGTCAAATTTTACCAATCGAACATCAACCTAACTCCCTCGACCGTGTCCGCCCAGTCTATGGTCAAAGCGTATATATAGTTCACAAATGCTTCTTATTTATTGTTATTGTTAAACACATTCTCGTATAGAAATTTATGTAGTATATTATTTTTTGTATTTCTTTACTTTTTTCGGTTATATATAGTTTCTTTATTTTTATTTTTTGTTTGTTACTTTTTATGTAAATAATTTATAATGTTTTTGCATGCCCCAGGCTGAGACAACGTATGTGTCCGTTGTTGCCTCGGACCTTGTTTGTGGTCCCGAGGTAAGGACGCGCGGGTCAGCGCTGAAAACCAGCGCTGTTGTCTCGCGTTTTCGAGTGCGAACACAGCATAATGCTGAGCGCTGACCCTTTCGTGCAACAATGACGCAATTTATACCTACGTATAATCTGTGTCACGTCCAATATTGTATGTGTATTTTATTTTATGTTTTTCGTGTTGTCATAGTACATTTTGTATGCGTCATTTTTGATTGCGAATAAATAGTTTTTCTTTCTTTCTTCTTCTTTCTTTACCTCCATTGTGGTAAGGTTGAAAATCTATTGCAGAAATTTGACAGAGAATCTGACGTCTGTACTTGGTGAGCAGTTGCACTGGGATCCCGTGAGTATGCGGTCCCTGCATCGAGATCCCGTGGTTGGTTTGTACTCAGGAAATTTATGCAATCCTAGTACTTTACTTTTTGGTGCGGCCGCATTTTGTAAATTATTTTTACAAATATTTGAGGAACTTCTAACTGATTAAAAAAAAAACAAACAGACAAATAGTTTATTCACCCTTTTTAATTTCTGAACGCATGTACAAATGTCAATCATTACTGACACTAAGTATTTGGCTTATTCTCATTTTCATCCACGAAGTATTCCCAAAGTCACATGACAAAAATATTAAATTAAAATTAGAATTAAAGCGTTTCCCAATTTGCCCCACGACCTAAAAATTGAAAAAGAATTTTGTATTTCCGAAAA
>NWSH02000085.1:8444676-8456665 GCA_002382865.2 Heliothis virescens
TTTCAAATCGGACCAGTAGTTTCTGAGATTAGCGCGTTCAAACAAACAAACTCTTCAGCTCTAGAATATTAGTATAGATTAAGTTTTTCCCTTTCTTAGGTATACCGTCCTCCCTCGTCCCAAAATTCCAGCTCAGTCTGTGCCAAAGTTAGAGTTCACATTCATGTCATTATCACTTTATCAGAGCCATCATATTGTAAACAATTACTGCACTAAAGTGCATCTGCAATAAAAAGATATGAAAAGTCAGTAATTTTAACCACTTTAATCTTTAATACACCAACCACTTTAATCCGTAAAAATCCTTATTGTAAAATATAAGTACTTTCCTTTAAATATCCTTCACGTTCGAACAAGTATCCATTTTAGTAGCAATAACACGAAATGCCACGTTCTATTAACCTTCGAATTTCGCCACATTTGCACAGACCTTACTCCCAAACAAGCCGGCAATTATTCAGCTTGTTCCACGTTAATTCCCGTGCCCTGTAATATTACACCCCGAAGCGCGTACCATTACACCGTAGAGAGTACAGACAACAGCACATCAAACTACCACAATCTGTCAAAATCTTCAATAGATTTTCAACCTTATCACAATAGCGGAAGGTTAATTTTCGATTGGTGGACTTGACAGGTTCGGGTAGGTTGCTGTCTTCTGTCGTCTGTACCGTCACTATGTCATACTATTGAATTTAGAAGCCTCAGTACAGATTAAGGTTACAGACTGTGAGGAAGTAGTTTGAGTCACTTTATATTAGCGTAGTAACGCGCGCCCCAAACTTTTGGGACAAGTAAATTGAAATGACGCTTCCGATTTTGGGTGGTTTTATGATATTGTAGTCATAAAACTTGTTTCGTATAATATGGTGGAGTAAATATAGCATCATCACCAGGCTTTTTATTGTCCGCTTTCTGGGCACAAAGCACCTCTCACACGGAGAAAGATTGAGCGATAATCACCACCCTTGCTCAATACGGGTTGGCGATTTCAGACATTGTAGTTCAGGTTTTCTCAAAATGTCACCATCGGAAAATATCAGGTTAAATCTATACAGGACCTGAAAATATTAAAGGAAATCAATAATAAAAGTTTTATACAGACTGTCGATCACATCACATCGTCACAATATGTCCTAGTAATAACCTTATCGGATATGCAGTGAGACGAAATTAAATTAACGTAAGCCCAATGTATTTATTAGATTTAAATTGAGTGATGGATCACGTTGGACATTACAGCTACAAAATGGATTAATGTATTTTGTGAAGAGGCCTTTATGATGATAATAGTTATTCTTGACCTCGTAATCATCCATTTATCTAGTGTTCTACACAACTAAGGCAGAAGGCTCCTTTTCCAGAAAAAGCCTAGAATTACGAGCCATTTGTAGTACGTCAATGGAGCCATGTTAAGGTACCTAACTGTCCCACTGCTGGGCAAAGGCCCATACCGTTTCCACACCTCTCGATCTTTTGTATAGTCACACCATTACCCACCACGTCTTGGTGGTTAGCATCTAGGTAGTCCCGTCATCTGTTAAGTGGTTCCTGAGAGAAGGACTAGGGAGTCCACCTGTGTCTGCGCAAATGCTTCTTCTTGTGCACTATAATATATCGTGCGCAGCTGGCTGATCTATTTCATAAGAACTGCCCTGGCCGACAATCGGCTAGGACGCCTGTTATAAGGGAACCCTTCTGTACCCAATGGGTATACGTTATCCCCTATTTTTTATTCATCTTACTTGCCACTAATTCGTCCACTGCAGTGCACATACAGCTGTACACACATAAGCTAAGTTTCCTAACTTCTTAGTTCCATAACAACTTTACAATTAACATTACTTCAACATAGGTAGAAGACACAGGATCAGAGGGCGCTGCAGGCGAGCACAGATCAACCAACCGACAGAGGCGGCGCAAGATTCGAGCGCCGCGCACCGTCGTCAACCCGGACGAGAACTTCTTCTTCTATTGGCTGTGGCTCATCACCGTCTTCGTGCTCTATAATCTTTGGACCCTCATCGTTAGGCAGAGCTTTCCTGAGTTGCAGGTAATTTTGTTTTTAATTATTTTTGTGTTAAGCGCCATGTTTGATTGAGATTTTATTAAGTGCTTAGTTGAACAAGAGTGGAAGGTGTCAGTTATTAGCACAAGAAAAATGTTACACTGCTACTTTATTCTCACTTGTTTTGGGGTCATAAAATTCAATATTAAAAACTAAATCTGGGTTTGGGACAACCTTTTAAAAGAGGTCGTGTTAAGTACTTAAACAGGACGGTAAAATCAAAACTAAAAGAGGTAACGTACAAACAGTTAATAATAATTTATGAATAAGACTAATGTATTCTTTCCCACGCTACTCAACCAAAACTACCAAAAACTCAATACATAATTAAACAGCCACCCTGAACAATAGTAGGTAATATCGTGTCATGAAAATACAATTCAATGTTACGTCGCGTCTTCTATTGGATAATCCATTATTCAGGTCAAACTCACGCTCCAATTACAGAGGAATATAAACCTTAAATCTAGGGATTAAGTTGTAGAATTGCTTGGGAATGTCCGTGGAATACTTTGAAATGGTCAGAGTTAAAAATATTCTTTTCGTGCCAATATGAAAGGGAGGCAGCAGGGTGATGTATTTTTTAATAGCTGATGTAATTATCAGTAGAAATTGATTTTATTTTGAAAAACATTTTTTTTTATAATTAACTACGTAGGTAATAAAACATAAATAATAGCCGATAGAGCCATAGTAATTTTATTCTTCATTTTATTCCATAAAGTGAATAGGATAGAATTCTAGATCCGAATATTTTTAACAACACAATTACAGATACTGGCAGTTTACTGTATCGGAAGCCTGTTATTGCGCGCCATTGGCTGTTCGAGGACGATTTTACTTTTAAATTGAGGATAAAAATGCATTCGACGAAGGAAACTATTGTTCAGTCTAGTTGAGTCGTCAAAGCTTCAGCGTTCTGTTTTCAAATATAGTATTTGAAATTCGAATATAAGCTAATGTAGACAAATGTAGGAATATTTTGTTTCATGTTTGTGACTGTTTTGTTTCTATCTGAAGTTTATTCAGTTTTGTTTTGTTATTTATTTCAATAACGTATCAAGATCATCTTCTTAAAAAATACACTGGCAAAAAAAAATACAACTTATTACAGGTTTAATCACCTAAGAAGCCACAATATCACGAGTTTTCTGACTTTCCATTAGAATAGCATTCTGCGACGCCGCCGGCTTGACGTGTCCTTCCAGGCAAAAGGATGTAACACCACAAACTTCTAGACTATGGGCTATTTTTTGAAAGTAAAAATTGCTATGTAAGTTAAATACTTACAAAGCAATTTTGACCCGATTCACGGCAATCACACTTGTCACCACTGCGATCAAGGGGGCTATTAAAACCAAACAACAAAACAAAAACAAAAGACAATTTTCTATCCATCGCTTTCACAGTCTTAGAAAGGGTAAGCAACCCTTTAGTCTCGAGGGAATAGCCACGTAAACAGGGGTCGCGACAGTGACAACTTTCCCTTAAAGGCGTGACCCCGAGGCGAGTCATAAAACGTCTATCGATTGCATTCGTAACCCACTTGTCATCTCTTATCTATACTACTCTGAGATTATAAATGAGGTTACATTTTGCAAGAAAAAAATCTTTTTTTGCGTATTTGTGCCGATATTTTGATTTCCGAACAATTGTATAAAAAAGGCAGTGAAAATAATAATTTATTGCGTAGAAAGCAAAGCCAAAACACCCAACAGTCGTAAACAACAGCTTATAAATGGGTAGCCTCAGCAAAAAAGTCCTAATATTGGGCAGAACGAAAACATAGGTACTTTAATTTAAAACTACAAATGCAAAATAACTATGGTAGTTACACTTTTTAAAATGTGCCACATTAAACAATACTTACTTACAAACCTCAAAATATCATGATCAGAATAAGTAATAATCCCACGAGATACAATTACCTAAGTACATCATTCATGGAATATCATAACTGTGCTCTACCTATCACTGAACAAAAGAGAGCAATTCACATCTACATAAACACAGCCGTTAGAGTGTGAAAAAGAAAAATGCCTACATTACCCCTGAACTGTCGGAGTTCCATAATAAATATTTCTCTTAATAACACGCCAACGAACGTATAAAATGAAAAATTGCTAAACTTTACCTACGCACAAAGACTTATGCGAAGTCGTAAAATTATTTTAGGTATTATTCCAATTCCATGTATTTAATTTAGTATGCGTACAAAAAAGTTTTTAATATTATCCCTTCCTTCTCATTTTTAGTAATAGAATTTTAAAATTGTAAACATTGTTTTAACACAATAATAATATTATGGGCATATAGTAAGAGAAAAACATTTTTTTTAAGTTTATGTTTAGTGTTTAAACGAAAATAAAATGAAATACTTTTTTATGCAATAAAAGTCGCAATTCCCTTTAAAATTACTAAATACAAAGCAAACTACACAGCTAAGAATATTATGTTGTTCTCAAATTATAAAAAAAAGTCTTTAACGTGTTATATGCGATAAAAAACGTTTTACTGTGTATTACATTTTGTTTTGATCTTTTTATAACTATTTTTTGCATTATTCGTTCTTATTATATCTAGATTATTTTTATTAACTTAACGTTACCAATGAATACATTTGTATTTCAACATTTTAAATGATTGATGATTTATTTGTTAAAAGCTGTGTTAACAGCTCCGTAATTGATTGATATTGGTGGTATTCGATGGATATTATAATACAATTTTGAAATTCGATTACTAGCAATCGCTGATTTTTTTTTTATTTATAATACAAAATATAAGTAATTATAAACCAGCCTGAGTTTTCATTAAAAGTTTGAACAAATTAAAATGATAGAATTCTCTTTATTCGAATGAAGATTGACAGGTCGAATCAGTTTAGTAATACATTACTATTTAATTTGACGAGAATATCTTAGTTTATTGAGTTTCCAAAGAAAAGTAATAAAAGTTTTATTAAACTGTGTTTATACAAGGCTCTGGTGATGAATTGTAATTTCTTATTTACTGTAGGTACGAAATAGTTTTTTCTACTAGCTTCTACTCACGGTTTTACGCATTTTTCGGAAGAACCTTCTTCCCGTACTCGGATAAAAAATATCCTATTCCTTTGTAAAAGGTACAGTTCTGCCAAATTTCATTGAAATCCTGGCGTTAAACCGTTATTGAGGAACAAAATCCAAACCAAAAAACTTCTTTCATATTTTATTAATAAGAAGTTAGTAGGATTGAAGTTTTCCTTTATGTCCACAGATAATGTGCCACTTCTTTTGGCTGACGGTAGACGGTATAAGCGACGTAGTCTTCGCTCTGGATCTCGTTGTGCAGCTAAGAACTGGCTACTTGGAGCAAGGACTGATGGTAAGCATATACAACCTTTTTATGTGCCTCGCCTACCTGCTTCTCAATATTGGTTGGATTATTTTACACCTGGTTTAGGGTTCGGTTATCTATAGATAAGGCCCTAATGACAGAGTAGGTAACATTCTTGGCGGGCCTTTTACTAGTTGATTTCAAAATTATGTTTCTCCTAAACTACGAGTAACAGGAATGCTAATAATTTAAATTCAGCTATTACTTTCAGTTATAGTCCATGATAATGTGTATAGTAACTATTACTTTTGATGTTATTCATAATTTTTGTTCGCAGGTTTACGACTCAAAAAAACTAGCGAAACATTACTTGAAGTCGCGCAACTTCCTCCTGGACATAGTGTCACTAGCACCCTTAGACTTACTGCAGCTCCATATAGGAACCAACCCCATCATCCGCTTCCCTAGGTTTTGTAAGGTAAGCATACAATATATTCTTTTATCTTAACCCCGCTGCCTATTTAGCGGCAAGGTTTAGACTTTAGACGACAGCTAGTTAACCTACCCGAATATGATTGAACTTTTGATTGATTGAAACTTTACCAATCGAACGTTAACCTACTGTGACCACCATTGTGATAAGGTTGAAAATGTCTTGAAGATATTTTACAGATTGAGGTAAATAGGTTGATGTGCCTATATTTACGCGACGAATAGATGCAGTTAGGTATAATTCAATATGAAGAATGGAAATAAAGATCATATAAAATGAAGTAAAAGGAAATTCCAAATTCTCTTAGGTAATAGCCAAGAATGTAATTAAATTAATAAACAAAAACAAGACATTACTTAAGGGCAATATTCCATGTAATCCTACTTACTAAAACAAATGAAAGACATCGTCAATTCGAGCAGTGAATGCTACATAAACTCACAATTTAGACATAAAATGTAACAGTCGTAATTAAGACCTCCTTTAAAATCGTTTCACGACGAACAAGCATAAAGCTGAGTCCACATCTTTGACAGTTAGTCCTGCCTGCTGGTAGGTACAGCCACCACTTCTTCTGTCTTTCTTCAATAGATTGTCAATCTTATTACAATATTTTTCGATTGGTAAAATTTTGCCTGCTGGCGTCTGTTCTTTGTAACCGTATGAAGTGTATAATTATAATCAAACGAATGATGAAACCTTACTCAGTTAACTCAACAACTGTGTATTTTTCATTTTTAATTACGCCTAACAAGTAAGTTTTTGCATTACTTCAATAATATAAGAACGAAGATCATTCTACCATTTGACTTTTCTTAATGTTAATTTTAATGTCAAGAGGACCAGTGACACAAGTAGCGTAACATTGCGTTTCAAATGTGGACCGACCTTTACGAATGAAATATTTGCAATCAAAACGGTTTTACACTCGCTTTGAATAGCTTTAATTTCAATGAATATTTGTAAGATGGGACTTTGTTTATTATGTTACTGGTTTCATTGTCAATGTTTTGATTTCCGACAGTAATAAATAATCATTGTAAACAGGAATATTGTCTATTTAAAGTACCTCGCTATACTTAGCTTCGTCAATTAGAACTTTGGTTTGTTAGATTTGAATATAAGTACTTAATTAAAATATTGGTGTTCCTTACTTCCTCCATTTTTTTAAATTTATTTTTTTCAGAGCTACCTTTTTTTTATCGCCAACGTCATTTAGTACCTACATATTTAAAGAAACATACATAAAATAAAATAGAATCTGATTCAAATCTACGAAGAAACGTATCTAATATTGACACAGAATAGAAAATAAGGCAATAGAGCCTACGGCATTCGGTTCATGTTACCAGTAAAAGCTTTCGATCAAGGACCCTCAATCACTGGATATCTAGGCTAGAAGATAGGATAGACTTGAAAAATATATACCTATTTATCGTACTAATACAATGTGCCATATAGGCGCCGAAACTACTGGACGAATTTGTTAAAAACCGGCCAAGTGCGAGTTGGACTCGCGCACGAAGGATTCCGTCCCAATATTCATGAAAAATTAACGTATCTATTACCTACATCTAGCTNCGCCGAAACTACTGGACGAATTTGTTAAAAACCGGCCAAGTGCGAGTTGGACTCGCGCACGAAGGATTCCGTCCCAATATTCATGAAAAATTAACGTATCTATTACCTACATCTAGCTAAAATACAAACATTTTTCGGGCCGCAAAAAATAACTTTGTTTTTCATACAAATATATGAATAACAAAGTTATAATTTGCGATTTCACAGGTTTTTTGTGAAGTACAGCGTGGAGACAGACAGATAGACAGACAACAGAGTCTTAGTAGTAGGGTCCCGTTTTACCCTTTGGGTACGGAACCCTAAAAATTAACTGTTGGGATCCTAGACTATCTGTGAGTAACATAGGCCTATATTTTGTCCAGGTATGAAAAGAAGGTCCCCTGAAACGCGGATGAAACCGCAGGAAACAGCCAGCCAATAATGTAAATGACTGCATTTTCTAGATCATTCTTTATGGCGTAAAACTCCTTCCTGAGACTATAACTTTCACATCAAAGGTGAAAACGGTGTGAGCCGTGATAAATCCTTGATAGCTATAGCACGGCCTTATTATAGGTGCTATAACTTTCTTGAACGGCTACCATAGCCTCTAAGCACACATTATCGGTTTCCTATTAATACTACAAGAGATAACGTGTCTGGTTCTCATAAAATTTTAAAAGGAGGTGATTTTCCTCACAACTAACTACCAATAGAAATAATTTGGGCTTGAAAGGATTCTAAAATTATTCAGGTAGGTACTTATGAAATGTTGTGCCTTTACCTTCTGAATGAACTTCCGAATCTCGTCCGATAAATTAATGTTTTGATAAATTAATTCAAAAAGTGGGTCTTTAGACACCAGCTGGGCACATATCTGAGTCAGGATTTATCATTGGAAGGAAACCGCAATAGCAATTCCCGACCCGAAAATTACCTAGTGCGTGTGTTCAGAACGTTTTATTTTCTGAAAGAACCTACCGAACCTTCCTAATAAAGTCTTTCTTCCAGGTGTACAGAGCCGTGGACTTCTACTACATCGTGGAGTCCAGAACGGTGTACCCAAACTTCTGGCGCGTCATCAACCTCATCCATATCCTGCTGATCTTGGCACACTGGTTCGGCTGCTTCTACTTCTTGCTGTCAGAAGCCGAGGGTTTCCAGGTCAGTACTTCATGATCATACTTAAATATTAGATGAAAATATTACGGTACCTACATATCTTTTCAGCTTTTTTTTCATTGTCGATGTCGAGAAAATGTAGTCATCTTCGTTGGTGAACCTTACCAACGTTTCATCCATTTCTGTGGATTATACTCATCATATCATGCTAGAGGTTAAAGCCTGTTTAAACCCTAGCTCAATTGCTACCCAGAATTAGATTGCGGTAACCAATCAAATTCCCCCACTTTATACCCTATAAAAAATATGCAAATTTTCAAGTAGACTCCTTTTGAGTTAGGTTCTGTAATAACGGGCTAAGACCTAAAGAAACACTGGTGGCAAGTCTATATTACTGCAGGGAAGAGATAACGTTTTTAATGACCTAAGGCTCTTTCTCTAAACTAGTACTAAGCTTGGTATTCTTATTAAAATCACGCGCCCTCAGACAATAATTTACGAAGCAACACGTTTTCTAAATTCAAAAAATGTTTCACCTAGCTAGTGGGAAAGACACATTTATAATATTAATCTATACTAATATTATAAAGAGGAAAACTTTGTTTGTTTGTTTGGTTGTAATGAATAGGCTCAAAAACTACTGGACCGATTTTAAAAATTCTTTCACCATTCGAAAGCTACATTATCCACGAGTGACATAGGCTATATTTTATCCGGGTACGGGCAGTAATTCCCACGGGATGCGAGTGAAACCGCGGGAAAACGGCTAGTACATAACATAAACACTGAAATTGCTTGGTTATTCTCACTAGATTTCTTAAGCACACAATTTCGTGATGAGATTTGCAAAGGGCGTAGGTAACGTATATGATATTCACGGTTATAGTCCATTTGCTTTTGAATTTCAAATTATTAGGGTACTGGTACGACTATCGAGGGATTAAATTTTTTGGCTATAGACGCCAAGTCTATGTAAATATAACAATATATTTGAAATACGCTGATTGAAAAAATATTTGTGCTACATTGAAATTCTTTTCTAGACTTTACTTATTACGTTAGCTTTTATTTCTTGGAAAAGTTATTGAACTTTGAGATACTAAATCATCAAATTATTCGAAAATCTATGGATAAGGGGATGTAATTAGTAATGCGATAGAACTATACTTAATGTGGTTCATACATATGTATATAGGAATAGTGGGTTAATGAAGAAATCCTGGAATTATTCTTGTCGTTCTAGATTATTTATTTATTACCTACAAACTTCACCCTTACATAAGTTGTCTATTGAAAATTCAAATAAGATATTCAATTTGAATTTATGGCGCCATTTAGGTAATGTCCTTAGATGTTTGAGTGTCCTAAAAACTTTTATATTGAATACAGGACATTGAAATCCGTTGACGAGGGTTATATACGGATTTGGACGAGATTCAGATAGGCCGGATCTCGTGCCGCGGTTAACCGACCTAATGAAAATGCCTGTCGATTTGGCGCTTCGGAACGTAAATCTTTTAGAGTGATTTATTCATTTAACGTGTGACGTTAATAAGACTATCTTCAGCCACTACTTAGGTTTTTAGCTAATTACAGAATACTGAGTCCGGTACCTACCTATCTAATATATTAAAAAGATTTTCCAAAATTTCCATATGCAAAGGATCAAATAGGATGAGGATAGTTGAAGATAATGTTACTAAAATTAGAATGAGGATGACGTTACTAAGAATTAAAAAGTGCATGAAATTAATACAAGAATGAGATTGAGATAATGGATGACGTTAGGATCTGCAGTGAAGCAAGCATGTTGATACAAAACGGCTGGCAATGAGATTGAATATAAGGTTGAAATGTGGATGGTGTTAGAAAGAGATGAGGACAGAAAAATAATAAAGTTAGTGAACCCTAGTAGGTATAATACTATGATACCCAAAATGTATTTAAACAGAAATACTAGTAGGTATGTAGCACCAAAAAAGCCATCTCATAGAGAAACATCAAGTAGTAGGAACAAAACAAACTTGAGAACTTCAACTACTTCCCAACCTATATCCACTTCAACAAACTGGTTCTTGGTATAGTCAAGACATAAACCCTAGGTCACGGAACTGAGGAACATTAATTTGTAGCCGACAGTTCTCATTACGACACGTAGGACGTAAAGTACGGTACTTACATTCAGTTAATGCCGCGAAGGAACCTAACATTTTACGTCCTTTTGAAGATTTTGTTAAGAGATTGTGTGATTTTGCGATTCTCTAGTTCGACGAGGGCATTCTGTCTACCCAGAATGCACGAATGTACCTAGGTACCTACCTACCTACACTCTTAAATACCAAGATATTTAATTAAATTTCAAGCATGTTGAAATTCACAGACATTAATCAGGATTCCAACAATTATTATATGTAGAGGTGTTTAAAAAGCAAAGTTCATTATTATCCACAATAGGTGATTGATCATTCCACCCGTGGGACGTAGATGGGAAACCCCAATTAAGTCCTAACCTAGTCCTGAGTAAAGTGTGATCACTTTCACGCCAAATCAGCTGAAGATATTGAAAAGAAATGTACGAAAATAGGCGGTAAATTAGTCGGTGATAGGAGCAACTTTTTGTTCGTATGCGGGACGTATGGCTAAAGTCACCGACAAAATTCCGTCTCAAAATAAATATTGTTGCTTTAATTATAATGCTGAAAGAAATTTTCAAGAAAGTAGAACAAACAATGTATGAACTCTGGTACAACAGACCGTAGTTTAAACTACATTCTCTGTTACATTATGACGCAATTTCTGTTTCAAATTAAACTTTACTCTTTTATGTTCAAGGAATAAGTTTAAAGACCACGTCTTCTTTTTAATAGTGTTGTTTTACGTATACTGGTTTTATTCCATGACTATAAAGTTATTGTTCTGAATATTATTTATATAAAATACATGATCAAAGGTGAATAGGTAATTATTTACCGCCTACACACAAAAAATATTGTTTGAAAGACCTACACAGAGACCAAAAACACCTCATGAAAATAACATAATTATGATGTCGATATCTTTCTATGGAACTTCCCAGCTGGCCGAATTATAAACCTTATTTAAATAAACATTACTGATTGTTGGGACCTACAGGTACAGTCAACTCCAAAAGTCGCTATACATATCCAAAGTGCCAAAACTGCTACACAACGTACGCTCCATAAGTTGGTATACAACATACACTCCAAAACTAGCTATACATTCTAAAAGTTCAAAAGTAGCTAAACACTCAACTGCCAAAATTAGCTGCACAACCAAACCGCCATAACTCGCTACACACCCAAGGCGCCAGAAGTCGCTACACAACCAAAACGCCTAAAGTAGATAAACAACAATAAATCGAAATGTGTTGATGCCAGGAGATTAGAGAGCATATTTTTTTTATTCCT
>NWSH02000085.1:8461432-8500812 GCA_002382865.2 Heliothis virescens
AGAACTCGTTATGAAAAGATGGTCACCCATCCACGGACCGACCGCGTCAAGCGTTGCTTAACCTTATGATCGATCGATCCGCGCGGCTATGACTTAGCCACGAGCTCTTCGATATGCCGCAACCTTTTACAAAAACATCATTACATTTAACAATATTTTCACATTTTGCCTAACTTTAGAAGTTTGTAGAATAAAATATCTCAATTATCTTCGAAATGAGTGGATCAATTTAAACGATTCGGACGGTAAAAATGGTTTTAGACCTTGCCCACTTATGTGACAGTAAAATCTTTAAAATGTTTCAACAAATAAAATATCACCTTTTTCAAATTGCTCTCGTAATATCAAAATATATGTTTATAGTTTTATACTTTGAACTTACGTACCTATCCTCGTCTGTAGGGATAAAAAAAATATGCTCTCTAATCTCCTGGCATCAACACATTTCGATTTATTGTTGTTTATCTACTTTAGGCGTTTTGGTTGTGTAGCGACTTCTGGCGCCTTGGGTGTGTAGCGAGTTATGGCGGTTTGGTTGTGCAGCTAATTTTGGCAGTTGAGTGTTTAGCTACTTTTGAACTTTTAGAATGTATAGCTAGTTTTGGAGTGTATGTTGTATACCAACTTATAGAGCGTACGTTGTGTAGCAGTTTTGGCATTTTGGATATGTATAGCGACTTTTGGAGTTGACTGTACTACTTAGTTCATACCTACCTAAAATTTCTTGAACAGGTAGATGCGGATTTAATCATTGAAATTAGTTTTTTCATTAGCCACTGTCGAGACTATTCCGTTCCACTCTTCGTTTGTAAATGAAAATGTCCCTACGGTAAGCTCCGCCGACAACTCGTTCGCAACTAAATATAAACATACATAAGTGATCGGCGTATCCTATTAAAAGTTGAAAACAGTACGCCCCACACTTTCAATGGCCCTGTAGCGAACCATTCTCTTATCCCCCTTAAGACACGTCACTCGTAAACAATTGAGTTTAAACTTACCACTCTCTACCAAACAAACGTACGGACAATACGGTCAGTGTAGAAAACTAAGTTTATAGCGGTTCCCTAATGACGAGGCACCATTGTTGGATCCTTGCTAAGCTGATTTGCCAACCCTCAAAAGGTTTTTGCGTAGTAGCCCTCATTTCGTATTAGTCGGTCGAGATAAATTAAGGATTACTTTTTATCTTTCTGGTAGGCATCCGAATGATGTATCGTTTGGCTCGTATTGATTATCATGATGGATAGAATTTAGCACACGGTAACAGTGCAAAAGAAGTACCAGACGTCCGATTTATAACATTCTTCATTTTAAGAAGTAAAAAGATCCCATTTGAAATTACCTCCATCGTGAGAAGTATTGCTGTAATTTATTCACGACTTATGTCGAGATTCCTTTGCTCGTTATGTTGTAAAAAACTCGCGACACACCTCACTACAAGATGTCTTATTTATATTCATGAACTTTCACAGAACGAAAGGTAATACTCAGAAAATGTTAAGCTTGAGATGGTCTCCGAGGTTCATATTATATACTTAATAGATATAGATAGGACTGTTTCGGTAGTCAATTGCTCTCAAACTTGACTGCTGCATGCAGTTCCTTTGATTATTATCCGTTCATAACTTCTCAATTGCTACAGGAGTAGATTCATACCTGGTTTACTATAGGACCCCTCACATTTACGACTCGATATTATGTGCCCCTTGATGAGTTTCAATCTATGTATCTATTTATATGTACCTATGTTAAACAAATGTTCTATCAACAGGGTGACTGGGTGTACCCTCACCGGCCAGGAGACTACGCCACGCTGACGAGGAAGTACCTCGGCTCTCTATACTGGTCTACCCTAACCCTGACCACGATAGGAGATCTACCAACTCCGGAGACCAACGCCGAGTGAGTACATGCATGTTTTTATACTTCTTTTCAACAATTTTTTCGCTGGTTTCACACTGTGTTGAAAGGTGCTATTGAGCGTAAACTTTTTACGCTATCTGCTGTTGATTGGGCAATTAATAATTTCCTTCTAAGTAATAAGAGAACGGATTTATTTGCTTACTATTAAACGCTACCACGGTTAAGCTTTTAACTATAAATATCGACATTAACTATCTGATACTTACAGTAAAATTATTATCGAAGCAGTACATAAATAGTGATTCGTCCGGTATATAATAATTAGGTCTCTCTAGAAGATTTTCTAGGGTTAACCAAATAGCACTCGATGAGAAATGCTCTTCTCAAAAACACTGTCTTTGTGTTACAAAGTGCTGTAGAAACGTCTTACTGTGATAGGTAATTATTGATACAATAACAACTTTAACTAGATAAGTATGTATCGTGCCTTCTTTATTTTTCAAAATAGGTAGGTATATGGAGGGTTTCGACAGCAGTCTCGCTATAATTCATGTAAAACATTTTGAAAGGTTGTAAGTATTTTGGTACTACAACGTACCTCTAAGCGTATTTTCAGTAAACCGAGAGTAAAACGAACATCCTTGACCTTAAGAGATTTCCAAATTCCCCCAAAACTCATGACCTATTGTGTTAATATCACACCACTCGTGCAAAGTGCCAACCTTCAAAACTCCGAACAAGTACCAACATTACAGGCTCAAGTAGGTGACAGTTTCTGAAAAAAAGGTTCTTCACGACTTTTGTTGAATAACTTTTTATTCTTTTTCGTCGTGAAAAAATGAGACCGAGGCGTCCCCTTGTTTATATAATTTCAATTGCCCTGCCACTTGCTTTTTATTTTGTAACGTTATGACATTTTGAAAAGATAATAGGACCCATTTTGTTTTTTTTTTATTATTTCCGTCACGTTTTTAGCCAAAACACAATCATTATCATTATTATGCAAATCCTCTTCTTTTGTACAAAATTCGTGATTCTTAATTGTTTATTAATTTTGAGTACCTATTAGGTAAATAGTACCCAATACCACTAGGTGAACATCAAAGTTTTCCACAACATTATTTTTTCGCCATTAACATTAACAAAATTAGTGTTCCGCCATTCGTAATAATAGCAACGGCACGGGTTAACAACCAAACGAGGGGTATGTTGTACCACAGAAGGCCCTTCAAAACGGCCTCATTAAGCGTCGGGTTGAATTCCAATTTCGGTTCCCCCAATCATTAGTACGGTCCCGGATCATTAAAAACTGGAATGTCGAACTTAAGAAATCAGCAAAACTCTTCAAGAATTCGCGCAAGTAATTAAAAGTAGAAGCTAAAATTGTTATCAAGTATTAATGATTTAAGAAGCGATTGGTGAATGAAAATTATAATGAAAACTACTTTGTTTACTTTTTGCTTCGACATTATTATTTTCACTTACATAACCTAATTAGAAATCTCGATTAATTTTTCACGTCCATTTACATTTCTGTAACCCTTGGAATAGATCATGATAATATAATTTTTATACCTGTAACCGAGATTCATCATTACCGTAATATTTTTCGGTACATTGCCCTCGACATTTAGGTCTTTCCTGTAGGTACATAACACCTTTATAAACTCAGGAATGGCATTATATGGTTATTATGGTATTAATGGTAATTATATTCCCGAGATAAAAAAAATAACGGTCCGTTTTTTATATCATCCCACGTGGATAAAATAAGTTGGAACAGGTCCTTAAATGTATTGAAAAGCAATAACTTTAAATGCTATGAATAGATCCAGGATCGTGGGAGCCTATAAAAATATCAATTTCCTGATGTTAGTCTATAAAAAAAATCTAAAAATACCTCGATAGGTAACATAATTCTCTGGTCCGGTTTTCATGATATGACGTTCATAGAACGTCGTAAAAAAAGTTCTACTTTTATGATTGCCGTATTATTTTAAAAACACATTTTTTATTTTATTTAATATTAATTAATATATTTTTTAAATATACATTTACCGACTTTACATGAATTAGTGTTCATGTTTAATAATGGCAACATGTCTAGGTACATACTTATATTAAATGTAGAAATTCATTGATATTTGAGTCAGGAAACCTAAACCTAATTGTTAATTGGTCCAACAAACTCTCGGCCAGAGAATCGAATAAAATATTCTATCCGATTAGGAAACAGTCCCATTTGAGTGAAAGTGCAAACACAAATGAGAATTGAGCTCAAATACAGCCGAATATCGATCCAAGATTAATCACTAAGTAGCTGATTACGAAAAAGGTTGTTTTTGTTCGTAAAACTTTGACTGACCCTATCGTACATCACTTTTCACCATTAATAATGTTTTTTCAGTCGTCTTTGTAAAAGAACTGCCTGAAAGCTGTTCAACTAAAACCTCTGACCGAAAACTTCATAAAAACGAGTTTCCTGGAAACTGAACAAAACTTTGTTCATCAAATACCTATATAAAGGTTAAATATTACTATAAATTCCCTATTAACAAAACTAGGGATGTTATCTAACAAAGAAATTAAGGATTTTGAAGTGCATAAATGCTTTTCTTAGAGAAACATTAACGTTGCAATGAAACAATAAAAACACGACTAACAAATACTTACGCCGGGTATTACAATCTGTAATTCAATTAGAGAAGGCGATACTGCTGTGATTAACCCTCCTTTCACGTACGCACTTTACCCCAGGAAGGTAGGTAACAGTTTTGTTGCGAGCACCGCTCTTGTAAAAATACAATTACCTGAGATTGCTTTCCGAGAGGTTTCCCGCGTCCAATCTTTTCCGCAGTAAAGAGCGGGTAGCATTGTAGTGTTAGGCTTTGAAATAAGCGACTCTCGAGCCAATGGATTTGCATGGAGGGTGCAGCTAAAAATGGGGATGGAAGCAATATAAATCTTTAACCTAACGTGAACCTAACACAGAAAAATATCTGAAATTAACTCCATTAAGTATTGATTATACCATTTTCGCAGTCACTTGTTTCAAGATCAGTCTCGTTGTACCGTGTATTGCCGGTAGTAACAGTAACTAACAGAATTAACAGACGTTGTATGTGTGGTAGCACGCAAGGAGGCCCCAAATTTCTGCCGCGCCGCGGGCTCAAATCCCGCCTGCTGCAGTTCAGGTCCAATAAAGGGTATGTCTCATTGCGCTCGCGATTGGTCAGATCATTCTAGAATAAACGGTTCTATTCAATATTTAAAATTTTAAAAAGTATTATATTCTCGTAGAACATAGCACGTTCTGAATACTCGAGTGTTGTAAGATTTAAGATAATCCTAGAACGCTGTACAGTAGGATCTATAAAGTCCGCCTGGCTAGCGCCTCCATGTACGCTAAAGCCGAGCAGTTTACCGTGTTCCATCACTTGCATGTGAAAGCCAGAGGGGAGTTTAGTTCCTCTATATCCCTGTGTAACTTGCATTTACGTATTCTGAGATCTTGTCAGCGACTTTTAGAGAAACACGAATAAATAACATCGGTCTATTTATTTGAAAGTTTAATTTATGGAAAACAATTGTTTGAATTTCTGAAGTTGTCTTAATCAAGTCAAGGCCGCGTGAATAAAATGTATTGTTTACCACTCAAAATTCACGTTTTAAGAAGACACAAACATCAACAGATAAATTGAATTGGCAATGAAACTTTTGCCTCGGACATTTTGACGAAGAAGAAAATTTTAGATCATAAACGATCAATTGAGTTTGTTTTAAGTATGTTGGTTTCCTCCTAAGGGTAAAATACATGCAAAAGTAGAAAAACGCTTTTACTCCATCTTTATTGATGGACCTAGTGGTGCTCCTACATTTTAGATATTATGGTAACAGTAACTTACAAGAAAGTTAAAGCTACTCGCTAAAATTCGTAGTGATAATACGTAAAGTTAAGAAGACTACCCAGCTTCTGAAATTGCATGAAATGACCAACACTGTCACTTGCCTACAGGGGATTATCCGTAGAACCAGGTTATTAGATATTCTGCTTTCCACGTTGTTTACGTAGAATATTATTATATTTTGCAGACTCTTTTACACAAATTTTGGAACTAAACAGGCTCCTAAGCTTTTGTTAATCAAGTTTAAAACAAATATAACAAGTCCCTATAAAGTAGTACAGATTAGGGGCTCCACAAAATTTACGTCTCTTTTAAAGCTTATCACAATGCCAAAACTTTGATAAACACAATTTGTGTTTTGCTGTTTAAAGAATGTAACGTTAGTATCATCTATTTATTATGTAAGTATCTAACAAACAAGACTTATCTAAGTTAGTGTTTCATACACTAATGAAAAAATTGAATCATGCATACAAGAAATGAAGGACATACAATACACGCAGAATTAACATTACTTAACCCGCAATATCACCTTTTTATAACGTCAAAGATATTATTTGCCAAAGGAAAAGGGCATTTTCTCACTTTCTTCTGTTACAAAAGAAAACATTTAATATAGAATCTCCAACGCCACTCGACGAAGCGCTACCGCCATCTTGTTTTCACACAAAAACCTTAGCTGAGTGACAGGCTCCCATTACCAATAAAAGCACCCTGTATATATCGTATTTCTGCACTCTCATCACATCACTTCCACATTGCGCACCCGATGTATAAACCTTTTCTATTTCCACAAAATGCGCGATCTATTTGACGGATCGGAAAAATGGAGGGACATTTGAATGATAAGCAGTCAAATATTCTTCATACTAGACTTGCTAGAATTGATATCCTTAGGATAACCAATGAGGCGAAGCCATTTGAATTCATAAATTCAGATTACCTTACCCTAATGAAATGCTTCGAATTATCCAGTTAGATTCCATTGTATATTATTCTAGAACTCATAAGAAAACGCTGCACGAATCTAGCGAAATAAAATAAACAAGACAATTTAGTCTTTAGGTATGACGTTAACTAATTACGTCTATTTTTCTCTGCGAGTTGAGGCGACGATGCTGCTAGATAAACAAAATGGACATAGCATTGTACACATAATGTTATTTTGTACGTGTTGTTAGTCTTTAGCACGCAATCTAAACTTTTTGAAGTAAAAATATATTAAAAAGTCTGATATTTTGAAACACTTAATTTTCACAGAAAAATATCATCAAAATTGCAATTTACAACAACTTACTTTCATATCTATACTGATGAGGGCAAGAATAAACTCAAAATTTATAAAAGTAGGAAGTCTTTTATGTGTATTAAATAATAATATGATCGTAAAAGGTTCGCCATTTAAATGGCACCTTAATTTCAGTCAATATAGCAAAATATGATTGAGCGTGTCGTAGAAGAGACATATTAATGTGATCAACGAGAGTATGAATACATGTTTATTTTCGGTACGGTAATAAATTGATAAAGTGCCTACAGTCAGGACTAAAAGTAAATAAACGTGGTTGCTTTTACGTAATACGAGTATGTGTATAAAATGCTACAAAATATTCGACACATTGTTTTTCGGCCTTCAAAAGACCGTCCAAGACCTTGTATTAATTTCCCATTTTTCTACTTCTATTTTTCCTTCTATGACTATCCTCAAAAACGAAAGTGGGTTCAAACCCATTTTATTCTGCTTCGAGGTCGAAAACCTCACACATAACGGTTCTCTTGACATGTGTAGTTACAAATATGAACACAGTACTTTTTATGTAAGAAGTTTTCCTCTCCAATTTTCACAGTGGGGTAAACATTTCTGACGGGATTACGCTAAACCGAATGAGATAAGGAAAACACTCGAATTTATGGTGTCTAAACACTTTTTTATTTACACATACTTTTGCCCTGTGTTACATAGATACAACTTTTTAGCATTGCTTGTTTTAATGGAATATTTTTTTACATTCTTAAGTAATGTATTATTATAAATATATTATAAATGTATTATTATGATGAGTACATTTTTTACATCAGTAGGTACTGAAGAGGTGTACTTAGGTATAGGTACCCCGCTTTACTTCATATTTACCTATTTTATTTAATACACCCAAAAGCTTTTACAACCTGTGTAGGTACATAATGTAATAAGAATGCATTTTGCACAATGCATTTCTTCCATTTACTTAAAAGGAAAAATCCACTTACATTTCCAACACGTACCGTACAAATATTGATATAACCATACTTGAAAAATATAACAAAATCTTCCAGAAATCCCGTACATTTCATTGGCTCCCTAATGCACTGGGTTCCACTCAGCTCGGCAGACAAATCGATTTACATCACATGTCTACTAGCAGACCGAGTGACATGTCTATCTGTGCAAGATTTCGAGGAGCCAATCGACAATACTGGTTGGATATGAACGAACACACAAATCGATTTTTGAAAAAACATCGATTTGAATAATAGTTCAATAATCGAATCATAAACTAGTGATTCGCAGCTTTGTATGCTACGTACGTAGGCCTACGAATTGCTACGGGTCCCTACAGTATATTGGCTACAATGTGTAATAACATTAGGTTCGTTCTTTCTTTATATTAATGACTTATTCAAGAGCATAATATCTACAATGAAAAATTCTTCATTGTTCTTAACTGTCTAAGGATGTTGTGATTAATTACCACGACATTACTTAGCACTAAAAACTTTAACCTAGATTGTCTACCGTCACGTTTTTATCTCGAATGAAAAACAATGCTATTAAAATTATGCAAACAATTTATAAATTGTTACAAAGTTACTTTGCTTTCCAAAACACAAGTTTTGTTAATCTAATTTTAATTTAATATTGTGGTTATTGCTGATGACTGAGCAATTAATCGACGTTCCTCGATACTGAAATATAAAGCTTATTTTCTTAAAGGCTTCACAAAAACCTAGCTCAATTCCACAAACTTGGTGGCGTTGTACCCGAAAATCTTGTTCGAAAGGTCAAAAAAATTAATGGCGGACCCCAAAATTGGCGGGTATAATATGGGTGGACATCAATAAATCTGTCGTAGAAAATGAAGAGGCTCCCGATAAATAACCACCGGTCAAACACTGGCCCAAGTATCTGCCGTCCATGTCTGATTTATGATGGCCCAAAACTACCCTTAGATCCAGCGATAAACCACCCACTTGGGAAAGGTTAAACGTCATTGCTGAGGTCAAGGAATTAAGCGACTTTTCGATTTAGTTTCATAATCTTTTGATACTGAAAATTGCCGTTCCACTCTAAGCAAGGTTTTACGAAAAGGGCCTTTTCGATTTGTTCAGACATATGAAATACCTGAAAAAATATATTGGGATTTAACGATAACAAAAACTGTTTTCGTAGCAATCTCATTTATTTTTACTCCTTTATTTTTTTTAAACACATACCTAATCGTGTAATATAAAATTTTCTTATTCATTACTACACTTTATTCGTCCTTTACAAAAATAACTATCTAGAGAGAGACCTAAACTTACTCCAGCATTACCTCTTAGATGACGGTCTAAGTTTTGACTTAGCTGTTAAACTGACAAAAAGTTCCCTAAAGTTTAAATCAAACATTACAAACTTTAACCACTTTCTTGCTTCAAAATCTCTTTGTCACACCGACCGGGGTACTATAAGTTTAGTGAAATTCTATTCAATTATCCCTACACTTGATATACATTATGGCTTAAATGCACATAACAAACGTGCACAAGTTTCCAGAAAGTAAGATTTATCTATACTAATATTATAAAGCTGAAGAGTTTGTTTGTTTGAACGCTCTAATCTCAGGAACTACTGGTCCGATTTCAAAAAATATTTCAGTGTTAGATAGCCCATTTATCGAGGAAGGCTATATGCTACTTTTTATCCGGGTGCGCGCAGTAGTGCCCACGGGAAAGCGGGTGAAACCGCCGGCGGAAGCTAGACATTAATAATTCAAGACCCACATATATAACGGTGTCTTTAAAGAGAAAATTTATTAAATTCTTAATGCTCTTTAAAATACGTGACTACCGTAAATTGAATGGACCAGGTGAAATGGATATTATAGCTGATACTTCAAGCTTTCAAATGGTTGAGAAGTCTGCAGTGAATTACTCTTCTGACTCATTTAATACGGGATTTATGGGGTATATTTTTTCAGTATTGACAAGCTTTGAAATAAAAATAACGTTATTTTAATTCCAAGCATAAACACGGTGTTAGATGTTTTTATGCAAGGCAAAATGTTCGAGTAACCAAACATTTTAATTCATTCATACCATGTCAGATAGAAGTTAATTAAAACCGTCAAAACTTTGGCAATCATCTTCAAAAAAAAGTTATCCAAAAAAGTTATTCAAAAAAAAGTCACGTAAATGAAATGTTTCTGCTGTTAATTTTAGTTGCAGTTTATTGCTTAATGGCGTAGAAAATATAATAAAACACAGGTACAATTGAAGACAGAAGTTTATTTGCACACAACTTCACAACTAACAGTTGATACATATTTCGGCACAAGTTTGAATTAGTTCATTTCACGAGTCGGTGTACTGGAAAATTGTTTTGTCCAATGAAATTCTAGATTATACGTTCTGAAGGCATGATGTCAGAATTGTTTACTGCATTTATTTAAACAACTACTGAGTTTGTTTTTTAATTTACGGAGGTGCCTTAAATCAATTACATAAGCATCAGCACAGCTATCGTCATTTTCAGTCATTTCAGCGAATTTTAAATTGAAGTAGTTTAACTAAAATTCAAACGTTATATGTAACTATCGTTAACGAGCAAACTCACCACATCGATATAGCGTCCTATTGCACGAACCGTTACTAAATGTTAAAAACAAAATTCCGTGAAAAGTCGTAAGTGGAAGACTTAAAAACAAAACACGAGCCAGCCCGGTGTTTCCCTGTCTCGTTAGAAAGCGAGTTTTAATTACAGCGATACCTCTCGACGGCAAACGTTAGAACCGACAAGACAACCTAACGCCCGACATACCACAAACATTGGGGCCAAGCTTGAACGAAATCCTAGCTAAAATTCAAAGTAGAATTTTTGATGTTGGGCGCAAACATTGTTCCCAATGTTCGTTAAAAAACGCCAAATATTGTTAGTCTGTGGCGTGTTTTGTTTTCCATAAAAGTCTACGTAAAATTCGAACCCCAAGCGTTCTGTAAACTTTCGTGTGAAGCTGATTCAATTTGCACTTCGAATAGCCCGTCGTTTTGTGATTTGTTGGAATTCGAATTTTGACATGCATAGTACGTACTTAATTTAAACTTTATAATAACACGGACTTTTAAAAACAGGTACCTCTGTCTAGTAGGCAACAGTAGATATAATTAAGATAAACAACAATCGTTTTGTATTTCAAATATCAAGTTTCAGTTTGAAAATTTTAATAGACATAATTAAGGATATCTCCCTGTTTTTTTCCTGGAAGAACCACTCAACCAAATTTTATAAAGTTCGCTGTCATCATAATGTCTTCTCATTTTCTTTCTAAAGTGAATTTCCCTTTGCAAGTGAGACTGAGCCGCGACTTAGATTAAGCTTTCAATTAATTTTGTGTTTCGAAATATCTCAGTAGGTACTCTCTCTGTAATCTGTGAAGAAAGCGAAGGATAACACTTTGGGGTAAAAAGGCGTACATTACTTAAACAAAAATAATGCTGATTGTGACTTTTTCATTAGTATTGCGGATGATATTCTAAGTACTTAACCTGAAAAAAACGTTTCAGGATATATGAAAGTATTTTGACTACCTAATTCCCTTCAATAAGAGCCCGCATAACAAGGCAGTTATGATAATTTTATGGAACAAACACTTTTAGAACATCGTTATGATCTGACCAATCGCAGGCTTCCGTAAAACGTAAACACTATATATAAATTACACCACCATTTTCATATAATATAAATTTATATAACTTTCAAATGTTTTCTTACGACATGTGTTTTGTGGACAGTGTTTACTGCATGCGAATATAACCACTATTTATTGGTAATAAGGACGGAAATTAAAACGTTAGAATGACTCATATTGCACATATAAACATACGCAATAACGCGTTTTATTGCACGGAAAGGATTTTACAGCTTCGCCACTATGTGGAAAAAGACTGCTGAAGTTTTCGCACACAATTATTTGCAAAGCACACAAAATTTATAGTAGGATTGTCGTATTTATTAGAGCTTTAGTAGAACAAACAAATATTTGAATATTGCTTAGTCTCAGAAATATGGCGGCAATCATGCGACATTTGAACACACTACAACACACAATGGTTTGTAATACCGTCGTATTGTATACCGCACTATGTATAAATTTCTCCGTTCATTAATTCGACATAAACACTGTCTCAAACATTTTGTTGGAGGAAAACAGCCAGTGTGGAGCGTAATAAAAATAAAAATGGCGGCGGCAGAAATTTGGAGGCTGTTCGCTTCGCAGCGACTAACTTCGGACGACTATAAATGTGACTAGTTACTCCATCATAAACTGTATTTCTTTTATTTGTTACTTTTATTTATTAAATCACTCATCGATGTCGTACAACGAGTTTTAGAAAGTTTTCGAACAGCCTTCACTGATTCCGCCATTTTGTGAAACGTATCGCTTATTTTGTCCGTTATTATTGCTTTTGGGGTGTTTTGTATTATCGCAACTGTTCGAAAACTTTGCACTATTTATATTTTGTTTGTTGTTTTAGTTGTTAAACTTCATTGTAGATGGTTGTTGAATAGTTTTTGGTTTCCGTAATCTGTCTTTTATTATTTTAATGTAGCTGTCTTTGGTTTTTCGACACCTCAATTTAATTTTGATTGAAAACGTTATTAAAAGCATATATATATTAATTCTTTGATTAATAAAGTGTGATTTAATTAATCAGCTTTGGCCTTATATGTTGTAATTTTCAGGTACGTTTTCACAATAGTGAGCTATCTGATTGGCGTATTCATATTCGCCACTATAGTGGGGCAAGTCGGCAATGTCATCACCAATAGAAACGCCAACAGGCTCGAGTTTGAGAGACTGCTGGATGGCGCTAAAACTTATATGAGACACCATAAGGTAAGTACGGTACCAAGAGAGTCTGTCGTGAACTAAAATGAATTTTACACGTATATTAAACGAAGTCAAGAATAATGGATTAGACCTAATTCCTCACTTCTGTAATGAATTAACATTTATCTACATTAAAAAACTCATTGGATACGTGTAAATTAAAGAATACGCCTTGTAGGTTTCGCAGACATGTGACCGTTTTGCATTATTTTAAATTTAGCCTCACAGTGGTTTAAGATACTCTCAAAAAGTACAATAATCAGGAATATAAATAGCAACACTCCAAATGTTCAATGTAGCTCCTAAATAAAAATGTCCTCAGAGATAATCTGTAAGGAAACTCAAAGAGCACTGGAGCAAAAAATTCTCGAGCCATACAAACGAGTTGATATATTTAACAGGTGCCAGGTGGCATGAAGCGACGCGTGCTGCGCTGGTACGATTACTCCTGGTCCAGGGGGCGAATACAGGGGGGAGGGGACATCAATACCGCACTGGGACTCTTACCCGATAAGCTGAAGACCGAACTCGCTTTGCACGTCAATCTCAGTGTGCTGAAGAAGGTATGGATATTTTTTTAATAAGGAAAAAAGGTTTCGTTGACAGGCTTTTCAATATGGTTTATGTGAAATATACCGAAAAACATCTCACAGAAACATATCTCCTTCATCATACCATTGAATTTTTAAGGGTTTCATAATCCACCATACATACCTACTCTGATGGATTATGAAGCCTACCTCTCATTAAATGAGACAAAAGAGGACTTCGCACAAGTACTTTTAGGTTGTAAAATTCGCAACAATTGCGAATTTGAAAACCGGACTCCTTTATTAGAGTAGCAAGACATGAAAGAGGGTATTTAATTATAGAGCCTAGTCTACTAGTAGTTATCTACCGAGCACCGAGGTGACCTATATCTGTGTCTACGAGACGTCTGAAGGTCAGCAAACATTCCACGATTCTTTAATTTGTAGTTCACTATGGAATAGTTTCTCGTAAAACTTTACTAGTCGTAAATGTCTCTTTGAAGTAAGGGTGTCAAGTTGGAAATCTTAAATATTTAAATTAAAACCCGTGAACTGTACCGGGTAATTATCGTAGCTTCATTATGGGCACTTAACAACCTACTTCTAGCACTAAGTGCATAGGCAACCTTCGCCACTTGAGTAATATCACAAATTCATTTTGAAATACGAAGAAATTCAAACTGTATCACAATTCGCCTTTGAAACCTTAATGCAAAAGTACTATGCATTCACTTATGCTCCAAAATTTTATCTCAAAATAGAACAAACCGTAGTCCGTAAAAAGAGAGCGATAAAATGAACTTTTGAACAGTTAATTACGTTTTCACAGGTGACAATATTCCAAGAGTGCCAACCGGAATTCCTGCACGACCTCGTGTTGAAAATGAAAGCATACATATTCACTCCCGGTGATTCCATTTGTAGAAAAGGTAAGTCGTAAAACCGTGTTACGTGCACAAGGAAAGCTATTCCAATCGTTTCTCTTTTGATAGAAACGAATCATGGAAATCAAAAGATATTTCAGGAGTTGGGAGGTGCCCTTTAGAAGTTCGACAACTGTTGAGGTATTAAAATGTCATCAATGTAAACCAATTTGGGATTTTGTCGATTCAATTAAAGAAACAAACAAAATTAGTGGCCGCATTGTTTGATATTTATATCAAAATGAAAGAAGCAAAAGATCAACAATAATGATTTAAAGTATTTCAATAACGCAAACAGTTGTAATTTAAATAGATATACAGATTTGCTTGAACCCATACAACAAAGCAACCTACAAACTACAAAAATTAGTTGCAAGACTAGCTTCATGACATAATTTCCACTTTGATGCAGGTGAAGTCGCCCGTGAAATGTTCATAATAGCCGACGGTATACTTGAAGTGATATCGGAACAAGGTCGGGTGCTAACTACCATGAAAGCAGGGGACTTCTTTGGAGAAATCGGAATTTTAAACCTCGATGGACTAAACAAGTAAGATTTGAATTTCTGTTTCAAAAAGCGATTTAATATTGAATCTCTAACGTAATCATGCAGAAAAGTAGACGTTAAATTGTGTAACTTTAAAATTAAATTGAATAAATCCTTTGTGTACAGTTTAAAATTTAAATTCTCGTGAATCTGTAACTGCAATTTTGGGGATTGTGGATTCCTGAATATGTATTCGCTCTGAATTAATTTTTTTTTGTACTTTCGTTTCGATCTTTTAAGTACTGTATAATTATTTTGCCACCTTCAGTTTTATTTCAATATATGAAAATTGTTTTCGACACTGTTTTAATTTCTGTTTCATATTTTTTAATATTTTAGACGTACAGCAGACGTAAGATCGGTTGGGTACTCCGAACTCTTCTCGCTGTCTCGCGAAGACGTGTTAGCAGCAATGAAGGACTACCCCGAGGCCCAGGAAATTCTGCAGACTTTAGGAAGAAAGCGGCTGCAAGAAGCTAAAAATATGTCAAAGAAATGCAAAGGTAAAACTAATAGCAATCATATTCTACAATTTGAAGCTAGTAAGGGTAAGCTAACACTGATTTCTGAAGCTAAAATCTATTTCTGGTAGTTCATTGACTATTTCTTACACTCCCCTTTCCTTAAACACAAAAAAATATATAACATTTAAAGTAGAGTTTGTAAATAAGGAACCTATTAAAAACTTTAGGAAGGAAGCCCCGTCAAGAAGCTAAAACAGTATCGAAGAAAGTCAAAGGTGAGAACAATAAAATAGGTAGGTAATTATTAGATTTTTTATTTACCATTCACCTTGAAACTACAAGGGCACGCTTGTAATAAGGAAAAGGCAAGATATTGTATTATGCAGAAGTAAACAGGGACTTTTTAATAAAGAGACCGATAAGTAGAAGCCATTTTCTGATATCCGTAAAATTAATTACGAGTGGGAGGATGCTTGAAATGAAATTAACTCCGCAAAAAGGTCAGGCATTCAGAGTTAATCACAAACCTACATTAATATTCCCGAAACCAATAAGAACGCGAAATAAATGTAAATAACTTGTTCATAATGCCTTACAATTTGCTAATGAGAAATCTAATTTCCGATATTGACGGAGCAAAATGTTAATTAAACGTCTGTTCTAGGCGAGATAAGTCCAGATAAGATGTCTGGGGACGACAGTACATCAAAAAGGATAGTACATAAGTTACGAAGTGATGTAAAGGTAAGTTGATTTATAAAACCTTCAGATAACTTTTTGAAACTTATAACTATGTTTGATTTTGAGAGTTTGAATTATTGCGAGTTGGTATAATGGTTGCAAGTAAACTGATAGATAAGCAGTCAACGTGAACAAAAATCCATACAATCCTGGAGAGAATGTACCTATTCATTAGAATACGTAGAATCTGTTTATATTTAGTGAAGCAAATTCGACGTAATGAAACCGTTATCTGTTGCTAACCCCTCCGGGAAAACACGCGTGCGATGTTATGTAGAATTTAATTTCAATTTTCACACATTGAACAACTTGTTAGCGTATGAATCATAAAATAACATCAGCAAAATGAATGAACCAAAGCTCAATTTATACGAGTAGATATTTCAATCTATTAGAATTTGAATGCCAAAATTTGGAAGCAAACATGTTCGTGTAATGAATGGTTTTAATAACCAACCGTGATAGCAGAGCAATGGAACATTATTTGTGTTTAATTAAATGTGTGTTAAATTGTTAGGTATGAGTTAATTTATTATAACACTGACAGATTTTAGTCAACCAGGCATGGTGATAATTTTATTTCAGTGTATCTTCATGTCTGATATAAATCAAAAGAAATAGGCATATGTTAAAAACTAATTCATTTTACAGGGCATACGCAACGCCATTCGCAGTAGATCTCGAGCAGGGCGTAGGTCTGGAGAATCATTAGAGCTACAGACTCTAGCTGGAGCTGAAAGAGCTGGCACTACCGAAGGAAAGATGTTGAGGAGAATGCCAAGAGTGGAGAGCGATGACTCTGCTCATCCACAGAATCAAGAAGTGAGTAAACACTATAGGCATCAAGGAATATTGTCTAATGATGCTAAAGGTTCCATGTTCATTGAAATCTAATTTCAGGACAACAACGGAGAAACGACTTCTGGTAGCAAAGATGGTGAGAAATGCATATCGCCTATCGGAGCCGGTCTACCACTTCTTTCGCGGTTAAAGCTTCTCAAAGAAAAACAGGTACAGTACTAATAAAACAATAATAATATTTAAGCTGTGAACCAACATTACATTGAAAATTATTTCTCTTCTAGGATCGTGAAGAAAAAGTAGCCAAACAAAGGCATTCGACATCGTCAGTACTTTCGCTAACACCACAACCTACTCCTTCAACGAGTTCAGCTCCAGATATCGAACCTGAGGTGATTGGAGCTGGTCTGCCGCTTATTCAGAGGTTACTCTTACTTAAAGCAAAGGAAGAAAGAGATAAAAACCAGCTTACTCCGACTATAAGCAATCAACCTTCTAGCTCCGATACTATAAGCCCTAGTTCTATCAAAAGTCCGTTAAGTCCAACGATAAAAACTCTTAGTCCAATTAGAAAAGGTTCAGAGTCTAGCTCCCCAGGCAAACTCCAGAGTCCGACTACTAAAACATCTAGGAAAAATTCGTCTGGATCAAGTGACGGTACATCTCGCCCCAAGGTTAGTTTTAGAGATAGAATATTACAAGTGCAGAGTGATGGAACAGCAGTATGTCAACCACTCAATAAAGATATAAGTGAGAAACCAGCAGCGGTGGTCGAACCCACACCAAAAACAGAAAGCAACTTAATTTCAATACCACATTCGGTTGTTAGCAAAATCAAATCCCCAGCTAAAGCCGTAGGCTCAACATTTCGAGATAAACTAAAATTGTTACAAAGTGGACCAAAAGATACTGATACTTCCACCACAGAAAAAGCAAAATCTGCATCAATAGAGAAAACTCCAGCAGAAGTTAGTCCTATGCCACCGCCTGCCACGGAAGTTAAAGAAGAACCTAAAAGTAAAAAGCCTTGGACTAAACTAAAAAAAGCAGCTATATTAGGAGAATCAAAAAGCCAGAGCAAAACTAGTCTAGAGGAAAAAAGAGACGAAAACATAAGTTCGAATAGTGAGAAAAAAGAAGAAGGTATAGCAGAGGCAGTTGTAAATATATGTGTGCCTATAGTTACCACGGCGGAGCTTGTTAAAATAGACAATAATAATGTTGAAGTTGCTAGTGATAATGATAAAGATAAACCTAAGCTTTGCTTAACAGGCCCTTTGGAACCCGTCCAAGAGAAATCAGTAGATTTATTAACTTTATCTCCAAAAAAGAATGTTGCTAACGCCTCAAAGCCGGCGGAAAGTAAATCTAATATGACACCGGGAATGCTATTACCCAGAGTCAAAAAATATAGGTCAATTGATGATTTGTCACCAGAATACGGGGGGCTACCGTTTGTCAAAAAGCTAAAGATTTTGAATGAACGACAAAAATTAGCAGAATTAGAAAAAGTTGTAAAAATACGCAGTTCAAGCTTAGATTGTACGAGCTCGTCTGAAGATTTACTATGTGATACTTTAACTAGGAGTCATTCTGAAGGTAGCACTATGGATAAAAGAAAATTCAAAAGGAAATCTATCGACTCTTGCAGGAGTCACGAATCTAACGAAACGCTAGAAAGAAGAGAACTGAAATCTATTTTAAAGAAACTATCAGAGGATGTCACCCCTGCTGAAAGTCCTGAACGCAGTAATGAATTAAAAAGATTAATTCGAGCACCAACGCTAGAAGGATATGCGGCGAGACATTCAAAATTTGCCAAAAGCGTTACCTTCCATCGTCACACATTGCCCTCTCCCCCAGGAAGTGCACCAGCTGATATCCAAAACGATGATGTTTTTACTATGCCAGAGGTGAGCATCGATCTTATACCACAAATATCTCCACCATTACCTCCTGATGTTGAAATTACAGCACCTGAATGCCCCAATAACCAAATAGCAAGACCGGCAGAGGAAAACGTAACTCAAGACTATGGGTTAAATATAAGAGCTGAGTATGAACTGCAGCAAAATATTGACCCAATGCTAGATTTAAAATCTTTAAGACCTGAAGAAATTAAAGTGCCTTCAGAGAAACCCAAGCTCACGTTGATATCAGCTGTTGCCAACCAAAGAAAATTATTGCGAGGTAAATATTAATACTAACTTTATTTTCTTCTTTCATGTTGCAAAAAAATGAAAATTAATAAATGACTAAGGTTTGTATTCATTGACAGGCTCCTTAGAAGAACAGGAATATTTTGGAGAAGTACTACTAGGTATCAAGCAAGTTATTCAAGGACATCTACACGATGTGCAAGGAAAATTTCAAGAAAGGTAGGTTTTAGGATTGACATCATACTTCTGAAACTATCTATCCCAGTAAAAAATATGGAGCATTATCCTATGGATGTTTTGTGAAATTGAGCCGAAAATAAAACTATAATTTGAAATGTGTCTCATTTTAGGTTCAATAGTTTAGAAAATGAAGTTCGAAAACGGGATGAAATAATTAGTCAACTTCAAAAGCGGATTCAAGAGTTGGAAAAATTAGGGTTGTCAGGTATGAGTCCCACCTCGCAACAACCTGGCGAGGAACCTACAGTAACAATGGGATCAATGGAAACAACATCTTCCAGTCAACCTGTTTCTAAGAGTGGCAGCTCAGGAAGTGAAGATGCTTCAGCCGCCGAAGAAGGATTTATGGTATGAAAATCATACACAAAATATTTATAACAAACTTTCAATTACGATCATCTTATTTACCTTACATGAATGTTTCAGAGAGGCGACTCACTTGATACGGTATTCGCAACATCCCCACCAACAGCCAGCGCCGACGAAGCAGAAAAGGACAGATCACCAGAAAGAGAAAATGCGGAAGCAAGAGAAACTTTGTCAGCTGAAGACCTCACAGAAGAGAATCTAAGAGAATTAACTGAAGGAATTGAACTATCGAAGTTATCTTACGCAGAATTGCAAAGTTTAGCCGTATCACTTTCAAAATCGGACAAAACTTCATCTAGCAAAGAACAGTGGACAGTTAGCAAATCAAAGAGGTTAGATCTGAACTTAGATGGTAAAGCTGGAACGTATTCGAGAAAACGAGCGGCTAAGTTGAGGCAGAGGAAATCTTGGGAAGATCAGAGTGATCAAGAAAGTATGGAGATGCAAGATTTAACAAGGTAAGAGAAGTGATAACAATATATTCATCTAATTTCAGTTATCTATTTGTAAATCTTTTGATATATTCACACAATTACTCATATAATAATTAATTGTGTTAAACAAGGGATGACTGATTATGGAGTTTTATGATTGGTTTAATTTTTTTCCAAATTAATTACCATTGAACTTTGATAGAAACAAAAAAGAGTTCACCTACAGACCGCAGAAGCGCTCCCTCTTTCAGGCCGTTGTCTCCGCACACCACATCGGAAGACCGCTCTCTCCTAAGCCCCGAGCAATCCAGTCTTCGCTCCGGTCGAAGAACCTTCCACTTCTTCGGCTCACACCTCGACAACACCAAGTCGAAGATCAAGAAGACCCTATCAGTGGATACTGGAATGCATCACACTGGCAAAAATGAAAGGAGTTAGTTTTGCTTCTCTTATGAACTCTATCGTGTAGTCTTTTGTTCCGATTGGCGTAATAACGTGATTTATTTTTATATGAAAATGCATGATATCCTTTCAATCTAAGGAAATGCTTATTGTTTGTCTTTACCGCTAAACTCGTATGTTATCAAAAATGCATGTATTATCACGATGTTCACAAAGGCTACACGTAACAATGGATCGTTTTGTGATACCTTTATTTCTATTAAAATGGTTAGGCATCTGTTTTCCAGAAGGTCGTCCGCGGCAGCATCGCAAGTTTAGTTTGGGGTCACTTTTCCATCGGACTGCGACACACAAACCTACCAACAACTGCAACGACGTCGTCCTCGATATGGGCAGTGATTGCAGTTGGAGTGACGCGTAAGTGGATCCCAACTTATAATTTCAAGTGCAGCCACTCTCTTAATAGTAAGCGTATTGGATTTATTTAGTTATATCATCAAGCAACGTGCACCCGTTTAAAGTCCAAGAACAAAAATAAATACTTATTTGGGTTACATTGTCTTCCAGGGCTTCAACTTCATCTAGCAGCGATTCAGAGTCATTACCTCGCACGCCGATGTTCGAAGAGTTTGTGGAGAGCAACTCCCGGAGAGGGCGTGCCAGCAGCTCTAGTCACGGTAGCTCGTCACCAATTAGAGGTGAAGTCCTTTATAAAATCGTTTGTTTTCTGTAATGTCCTGTTAAAATTTTAAAAAATGCCAGAATATGTTTCTCTATTGAAGCAAAAATTCTTTAAAAGCCTACTTGATTATTATTTTTCAAAGCAAATTACCCTAAATAATGAACAATCAAATATATTTTTTCTATTAAAAGCAATGTCAAAATAAAGTGATCATTTAATTACAGCGTTACCTGGCAGTGGAGGTGATTGGGAGGTCATGATGCTAGCAGATGAGCTCGAAAAAAGGGAAAGAGAGAAGGAGAGAGAAGACGCCAGGCGACACCTGTATCCAACTACCCTCCGAGATTTAGAAGAGGTATATACTGATTAAATATCACTACTCATGTGAGACAATACAAAGTTAACATAGTCTCTAACTGTTGATTTATACATTTTACCTTGCTTTATAGGAATCAGATACCCCGCAGCGAGATGACAGTCCAGACGAGTACTCAAACATCGAAGACTCGAACTCGTCATCAACTACCCACCTTCTTTCCCAGTCTATCAGTGATGCTTCTCAAAGATCTTTGGAAACCTCATTCACTGAACAGACTAGCAGAACCGCAAGGGAGCCGAGGCAAAGGCGTGTAGCATCTGTGGGAGAACCGGTATGATATAACTTAGATTTTTACCACACTGTTATTAAACTAGACCTCCAGTAAAGTCAGATACTTCTGATACAAATTCCCTTAATTGACTGAAAAACCCCATGGAAGCTAAGTAATATCGCCAATATCTCACATACCTGACAACTTTCCAGGTGCGACCAGAGTCTTCCCTCCGTCAGTCGCGAGGGCTGATCCTGCGCGCGGCGAGCCTGGACCGCGAGAGCACGCCCACCACCTCGCAGGCGCGACGCTTCGGCTCCCTCAAGAGATCCAGCACCGACTCGCACAAGAGACTCTGATCCGCTTGGCCGAGCGGACGCGCTCAGTCCGACGCCTTCCAAAGAGGTCCAAATCAAAGATATGTGATACGAGATACGGCTCAAAATTCTCAGGTAAATAATGATGTAAAGCAAGACGTTTTAAGAGAAAGTCATAATGAACAAAAGGGTAAAGATCGAGATAAGAGTAAACGTGATCAAAATGCGGGTAAAGTTAATCAAAGTGGTGGTAAACGTGAAAATGAAAATAGTTTAGGTAATAATGATATAGGACAAGGAGCGCATGCGGGGAATGGAGGCCAAAATGATAGAGAGATTAGTCATAAAGATAATAACGAACGAGAGAATGTGAATCCGAACATATTGGATCAGCTGTCAGTCAGCGGTCAATTACTGATCGTCATTATTTTGTTTGATGATGATTTTGGCTATGTAATTTTCTTAGTACTGCAATAAGTGATTTATGTGTTTTGCTATGAATGGAAAAAATGTGTCTGTTTTTTGTTTGGCGCTGGATAATTTTGGGGAAACTTACAAATACGGATCCGAAAAACCGAAAGGACATCTTAGAATTATAAAGAACACATCCCCAAATATTATAAGGCGCCAAATATCTATCTATACCTACTGTTTCTATTTCATCTACTCTTATCGTAGTTCTATCCTATCTATGTAGAAGTCTATTGTAGATACTTTAGACCTTAGCATATAGAAAATAGAGTCTAATGTTTGTTAAGTGTATTAAGTTACAAATATCTGTTTATATTCTAGTCTTGTTGTTTTATGGTGCACAAATAAAATCAACACTTGATATATTTGAATAACGTTTAAAAAACCTATGATAAATGTTCCTTCTTATTCTATTAATTTAAGCTTTAAAAGTTCTCTTGACGAACGTTCCTTTGAATAAACTAGTCATTATTTTGCCACTGTTATTATATACTATATTTAAGATTTTATTATACAATCTATTATTATCTGTTACATATAATTTATTGAGATATATAATATAAATGCGCTGTTATTGTCTTTTTGTCTTTATTTGGTATTAAAATGTTACTGAGCTTAAGCAAGAGATATGTATCTACCATTTGATGGCTTATTTACTTACTAGATAAATTATATTTATTTCGTGTAAAGAACATATTTATTCATATTAACTTTATTTTTGTGCTACAGTTTATAAAGCGATTATATATAATATTGTTACGTTATATATAACATAACACTTTATCGGAATGTTGTCGAATATTAAAACAAAGAGATTTCCTTTGCAGTGTACCTAATAAAAATTAGCACAACATTAAATTATATTAATATTTAATAAAAAATCCTATTAATTTACGAACTCTTGATACTAAGTAGATAGGTAGCTAGTTGTTAAAAATATATAATTTAAAGAGTCCGTTTGTTTTAATATTAGTGCCAAATAACTATTTATATTTGAATCTTTTTAAATTAAATAATTTATGTAGATGTTATAATTATTGTAAATAATGTAATAAATAAATCGTTTATTCGAATGTAACTATTAATTAGAGGATATTATAAACAACAAAGATTTTAGATAATCACTGGACTTAGATTATTATAGGTATCAATTATGCTTAACTGAAAGATAAAGATAGTAATTGATAATAAATAAATCATAATTTTTAATCCTTAAATATTTAAGAAACTAGAGAGATTAATAAATATATCGGTACAGAGTAAGTTTCTCAACTTAGTTCTTGGAGATTTACGGCCCGTTTCACAGGTTGCTGATAAAGTTCTAGATAGCTATCTGACACAGAGTGTCGTTGAAATGCATTTAATTCTGACTAACTTTTCTATGGCAGTATCTGTCACATATAGGTACATATGTCTAAAATTTTATCAGGAACCTGAGAAACCGGCCGTAAATATAATAAATACATAGATATAGTACCACCACTACTACCATAGACTATGACCTTTTAAATTCTGACTCACAAAAACAAATTCGCTATACCTAGCGAGAGTTTTTTTAAAGAAAATAATCGACAACTGAATACATGTAAGCCTACTTGAAAAGTACAGACAGCACATCAAGTTAACACAATCTGTCAAATTTCTGCAATAGATTTTCAACCTTATCACAGTGGAGGTAGTATAAAAAGTATAAAAAAAAAAATTCAAGGATCTTAATTGCTTCCGTTTATTTGATGTTTATGGGCACTATACCCTAGTCAACACCATAATATAAAATAAAAGAAAAATCTTATGACTTGAGTACTTTCAGCCATTTTAATTTCCCAAATTAAATACTAACAATCTTTAAATATAAAATGATAATAAAATTGAAATGACAAAAATACATTTTTTATGTATATTTATAATTATTTTTTGAGAATAGACATCTAATTCTGACCTTTAAAATATACTTAATTACGTACATGTACTTAATTATATTGAACTTGGTTGTATTAATAATGTTTGATTTTAAATTTACCAGTTACTACATACATATTCCTATTTTTTTCAAATATTTTTAACTTCAAAATAACATTGCTTGTACTTTTTATGTATAATAATTCTCAACAATAACCATATTTCCTACATCCTTGCCCAAAATTTGCACCAAAATAAGAAATCCGAATTTTAATATAACATAATCTAAAATAAACTGAAACCTAAACAACTGGGTACAATTTTACACTTTATTACTGTAGGTGTATTATTGTTTTTTACTGTAGCACAAGCTTGGTTGAGTTCCTTAACAAAATATAATTATTATCACAGAAACCACTAACTACCTACTCACTATGAAAGATTTTACTGGTTTGTATAAGTAATTCAGCAGAACCGAATTTGAATAAAAATGTAAAGGCCAGTTACAGAGGTTCCAGGTAAAGTCGTAGGTAGTTCCAAAAAAGTGCTTTTGATTTTGACTACTTTTCTATGGCATTATCTGTCAGATAGCTTTCTAGAATTTTATCTGGAACCTGTGAACCGGGCACTAGTTCCAAAATTAATTCCATAAAATTCAAACAACAGACGATCGAAGGTCTCTTGTATGTACCTACAGTCGACAGCAAGTCAGTGTACACAAATCTGTCAAATTTCTGCGATCGATTTTCAACCTTATCACAATAATGGAAGGTTAATGTTCGATTGGTAAAATTTGACAGATTTTGGGTACACTGACTTGCTGTCGACTTTACAAACTCGTATCAAACACCACGTTTACATATTTTAAAGTAGTAACCAGACTTTATTTCGTGAGCAAAGGTATTATGAAGAATGTATATTTTTAATTAATCATTAATTATTAGTTTTAGGTGTAATCTCATACGAAAAAATGAAAATAAAGATAAAATATTAAAATTTACTTGCCTTTTTTATTACCTGGAAAACCGACTTACTCGATATCCATTTCCACCTGGACTCGTCACAGCATCTTTTTAGGCCGAGCGGCTCAACCAGTTGCAGATATGCACAGGGGCACTGCATTTCTTGTTGGTCGTATAATACTAATTATAGAATAGGTAAGCTAAGCCTTCTTTCTTTCTAACTCTAGCGGTATTCTTTCTATGTGGCTGTGGGCAAAATTTCACCGCGTGCTACCCACCTACCTAAAGTCTGTTTTTTAATCTCGTAGACTAAATTGACACATGCAAATGTCAAAATTACAAATAATATTGCCAGCTCTCTTATGCAGTGTTGTACCTACGATACCGTTTTGTTGAATCGTAACTTTTTATCTATAATAGACGAATTTAATTTTCATTCAAAGTTTTATTTTTAAAATTCACGTACGTAAAAACGGCTGCACGACGTGCTACAAATTGCCAGGGCAATAGGTATGATGAAATTTAGGGGTGCGTATTTAAAATCTAAAGACGCAACGTCATTAGATTTTAAATACGCACCCTTAAATTTCACAGGAACAATACTGGACGCCATTTTTATCTGAATCAGAATAAAGATGTTGTTATTAACCTGTAATTATGTAATTAAAAATATACGTTATACATTATTAATTTTGTAGTATTACGTTTAAATAAGTACCTACACATTATTTCAAGATAAACACATTATTTCAGCATAACTTATTGTAAAAAAAAACGATACTTGATTTTATTTACGCTAAGTATCGGTTGTGCCATATCACTATTTAAGAATTGCAATAAATTGACAACACTCGTAATGTCAGTTTAGTCTACGAGATTAAAAAACAGACTATAGCCCACTATATTTTCAGGGTGAAGAATTCAATATTGGCGGGAACGGGTACAGACAGAAACGAAACCCACCCACAGATAAAAACAAGCTTGTCTTTGCCACTTTTGAAGAAACTGGGTCTGCAGACATGTCTGCTTCTTCCGTTACGTGAAGTCATAAAGAAGCAACAATCCGCATGTGAGCTTTAGCGACATGCGAGTTTTAATGACCAATGAAAATTAATCTTTTTGTAAAATTATTATAGCAAAAACTAAAAACAAATATTTTTATAATCAGTTCGTAATGAATGAAAGAACAATTTCTGACAACAGTACACTACTGGGGCTATGCGTATCTGTGGCTTCCAAAGTTGTCAAACTGGATCAGACAGATTACTGTCAAAAAATAATCAATAGATTGCAAAATATTGTTCACAATAACAAAGTAAAGTAGAAATTAGTTTTATTAGTAAATGTTTAAAATACTTCAGTTGTTTGATGTAATAAAATCAGTTATCATACTCATACAGTATAATACAAGTTAATTTGCCATAGAAAGGCTTGGGGCGTCGAGATGTCGCCTCCTAAGCAACCGTGTAGTCTCTTTCAGTTGTGTATTAAAAGTTCCATTAGTCTCATTAATTCAGCTTGTTATGTTATTGAAAAGACGTATCCCGAGAATAAGTTTCACGAATGTGAGAGGGAGGCGTTTGATTTGAAATGCCAATTGATGTTGATGCTGCCAGCCAGGTACATTCTTTGTTTACTCTTATCTATCTATGAATTTCTGTAATATAAGCAGAATGACTGAAAACTAGACTGCCACACATGATTTGAGACGGAAATATTGATTTAAATGATATGATAATGTTGTGTACTTAAGTTGTCCTTCATTTAAAGTATGCTGATAATGCAAGATTTATGTACACAAGAATCTTAAAAGTATTAGGTACTTTGTCTGATACCAATCTCATCTAATTTTTATACAATGTTCATGTTAGTTAAAATTTTCTATTTAACATATTTTTTAAACAAAGAATAACATTATGAATCATAATCCTTTCAGTTGGGTTTATCCAATTCATTCAACATTGTTTTGCATGAAGCAACTGCTTATCTGACCTCTTCAACCCAGTCACTGGGGTTACCCAATACCCCTTATGGCCGTTCCCAATAACCTATCTAACTCTGGATTTGCTTACCAGAGATAGAAATTTGACATTACTTGTATGGGGCTAATGTCAACATTCTATCACTAGTAAGCAAATCCACAGATAGACAGAATATTGATTTCCGCAGTTTGTAATCTGGCTTCTGACTATCAATAATGACTACCAAAGATGTTTAAATGACAGCCACCAATTTACCGTGCAGCATTGCTAATAGATACTAATTTAATGGTACCTTAATTATGATACTTTCATTACCCAAACAGTTTATAGAAGTACAAAGTCCAAATTTTTTCTTATCCCTACTAATAATATAAATGCGAAAGTAACTCTGTCTGTCTTGTTACGCTTTCACACCTAAACCAGTGAGACGATTTTGATGAAATTTGGTACAGAGATAGAATAGACCCTGAGGAACAACATAGGCATATACTTTTTATCAGGGTACAGGAAAAAGCTCCCTCGGGAAGTGGGTAAAGTCGCTGGCAGAAGCTAATAATAAATAATTTCTCTATTTTAAATACGCTTAGTTAATTGTTGTGCAAGCAGGGCATTAATGTATAAAAATCTATTTCTTGTGTTTTAAACAATTTGAAGATTGGCTAAGTTCCAAACAGCACATGACTGTGGAAATTCAGTGAATAAAACGGAAATATCATAATGAAATCACACAGCAGTAGGTCAACTTACCTGAATCTGTTGCATTTACCAATTGAACATAAACCTTCCACTATTGTCATAAGGTTGAAAATCTATTGACGTAATTTGTCAGATTGAGGTAGGTTGGTGTGCTGAATAGAAAGTACATTCATACTTAAATGTAGTTATGAGAAACTGTCCTTCAACACACGCATTCTAAATCTTGGCAAAGAATCTGTTTTATCTGCTTGCATGCACGCATCAGCAAAATCTTAGAGAATTATTCAATAAATGTGTTAATTTTCTACCCACACGATTTAACCTTTAGTCACCTTGACTATTAAATAGTGTTTTGTTTGGCTGAATGTATTCCTTAATTATACTTCTTATTTTTTTATGTTTCTGAGTCACTTAAAAACAAAGCATATTATGATTTGAACAGTTTAACTTATCTCTTCAAGGATTCTCCCTTAAGTTTTAGCTGTCTTTAATTTGTCTTTATCTCAATAATGATTACATGTGATATTTTGTAAACAATAATAGAATTTTCAACTACACAAAAATAGTAAACAGTGTTATGAGTATTGTATATTGGAGTATGTGATAAGATAAAGAATATTACTGCAATATGGACTAAATTACATTCATGAAAGATAGACCAATACATATACATAAGAGGCAGATTTTGAATAATGAAAGTAAATTATTAATCCAAATATTTTAGCCATTAAGAAAGTAATATATGAAAATATTTACTTGTTATTGCTTTTTTCAGGTTATTCGATGTCCTCTGTTCTGAAAGAACATGCTGCCAGTATCGCGGCGACCCTCGCATACAGCTGCAAGTACTGACGCACCCCAACATGACAGTCTTTCGCAAATGCGACCTCGATAACAGTATACCCCAACGGTTCTGGATCGCGACACTCTCCACCTTCAGCCGCTTAGTCATTCTCGATCTTAAATTCATTTGCACTGATGAGATTCTCCAGGTCGTCGGTGAAAATTGCCCCTTACTTGAAGAAATCAATATTGTCTCTAGAGTAGACATCTGCAAATCCCTTTTTAATGCTTCCGTTTTGATAAGGAACGTCTCTGATGCAGGGCTTTGTTCCGTCGCGAAATTAAAACGTTTAAGAATTTTGGCTATGGATCCCCCCAGAAATGAACGCGCGAACCGTATCGGCCGTTGCGTCTCCCAAGGTGCTATCATATTGCTGATGAACGAGCTTCCGAACTTGGAGGAGCTACGGATCGAGTCCTGTGACATCGGCTCTACGTTAATCAGTACTGTTCTGCACATAGGGCCGTTAAGTCTCAGAAAAATGAATTGTCATTTCGCATCTGCAGAGGGTATTAAGAAATTGATTAGAATATGTCCCTTCCTAAGAGAATTGTCAGTTACCCATTTGTCAGAACATAATAAAGATGCAATTTTAGAACAGATTTCAGCGAGCCACTTGAGATTGAATAGGTTGGATCTTTCTTTCTTTTCCTACACGGATTCGATGCAGCAGCTTCTATTAGTCAAGGGTAGCTATCTCACACATTTCTCCCTGTGGGAGATAGATCACTCGCTAACTCTGGACGCGATTATCTCGCTCGGTATGTGTTGCCCCAACTTGAACACACTCTGCTTAATGACTCAGTCGAAGTGTTTGGTCATTCCCAGGTATTTTCGGCGACCAAACAAAATATTCTCAGAACTCAGGAATTTGACAATAGGTAATGAAAATTTTTCCATTGATCAAATGTTGACCTTTTTCGTAGAGTGTACAGATAATTTGCAAAAACTAGTTTTGAAATATCAAACTAAGACTAACATAGATGAAACATTATTGCATTTAATAGAGAAAGGACATTTCAAAAATGTTAGCTATTTGTGGTTGGATTGCACATTGGAAGTTTCAAAAAATGTTGTAAAAAGAGTAATACAAATGTGCGATAGACTTCAGATGTTCACAGTTGACTTTTCAGAGGAGATGGCAGACATACACAAGTACATAAATGAAAACAATTTAGATTTGAAGCTCGGTAGTTATTAGAAATTTCAATCTAATTGTATTTATTGTAATTAATTAATTATTAATTCAATATATTATTTTTAAATCTTTCTAGCTGTCTCATTTTTCTCCCCAGCAACTGACAACTTCAAACAACACAAATTGCAAATTAAAGCCAAAAGTGATGATTTCAAATAATTATAATTATTTCATTGGGCATTTTTACAATATTTACAACTTATTAAACAATGCCAAATTAACATAAGTAAACCTAGAAAACATAATAACTTCATGTTTTTGGATTAAAAAGGACCCTTATTACCTTAAACCTATAGTTTTAAATTATTAAAACTGTACCATAGTTAGGTGTATTTTACCATTCATTTGCATTTTAGTAANAGATAGACAGAATATTGATTTCCGCAGTTTGTAATCTGGCTTCTGACTATCAATAATGACTACCAAAGATGTTTAAATGACAGCCACCAATTTACCGTGCAGCATTGCTAATAGATACTAATTTAATGGTACCTTAATTATGATACTTTCATTACCCAAACAGTTTATAGAAGTACAAAGTCCAAATTTTTTCTTATCCCTACTAATAATATAAATGCGAAAGTAACTCTGTCTGTCTTGTTACGCTTTCACACCTAAACCAGTGAGACGATTTTGATGAAATTTGGTACAGAGATAGAATAGACCCTGAGGAACAACATAGGCATATACTTTTTATCAGGGTACAGGAAAAAGCTCCCTCGGGAAGTGGGTAAAGTCGCTGGCAGAAGCTAATAATAAATAATTTCTCTATTTTAAATACGCTTAGTTAATTGTTGTGCAAGCAGGGCATTAATGTATAAAAATCTATTTCTTGTGTTTTAAACAATTTGAAGATTGGCTAAGTTCCAAACAGCACATGACTGTGGAAATTCAGTGAATAAAACGGAAATATCATAATGAAATCACACAGCAGTAGGTCAACTTACCTGAATCTGTTGCATTTACCAATTGAACATAAACCTTCCACTATTGTCATAAGGTTGAAAATCTATTGACGTAATTTGTCAGATTGAGGTAGGTTGGTGTGCTGAATAGAAAGTACATTCATACTTAAATGTAGTTATGAGAAACTGTCCTTCAACACACGCATTCTAAATCTTGGCAAAGAATCTGTTTTATCTGCTTGCATGCACGCATCAGCAAAATCTTAGAGAATTATTCAATAAATGTGTTAATTTTCTACCCACACGATTTAACCTTTAGTCACCTTGACTATTAAATAGTGTTTTGTTTGGCTGAATGTATTCCTTAATTATACTTCTTATTTTTTTATGTTTCTGAGTCACTTAAAAACAAAGCATATTATGATTTGAACAGTTTAACTTATCTCTTCAAGGATTCTCCCTTAAGTTTTAGCTGTCTTTAATTTGTCTTTATCTCAATAATGATTACATGTGATATTTTGTAAACAATAATAGAATTTTCAACTACACAAAAATAGTAAACAGTGTTATGAGTATTGTATATTGGAGTATGTGATAAGATAAAGAATATTACTGCAATATGGACTAAATTACATTCATGAAAGATAGACCAATACATATACATAAGAGGCAGATTTTGAATAATGAAAGTAAATTATTAATCCAAATATTTTAGCCATTAAGAAAGTAATATATGAAAATATTTACTTGTTATTGCTTTTTTCAGGTTATTCGATGTCCTCTGTTCTGAAAGAACATGCTGCCAGTATCGCGGCGACCCTCGCATACAGCTGCAAGTACTGACGCACCCCAACATGACAGTCTTTCGCAAATGCGACCTCGATAACAGTATACCCCAACGGTTCTGGATCGCGACACTCTCCACCTTCAGCCGCTTAGTCATTCTCGATCTTAAATTCATTTGCACTGATGAGATTCTCCAGGTCGTCGGTGAAAATTGCCCCTTACTTGAAGAAATCAATATTGTCTCTAGAGTAGACATCTGCAAATCCCTTTTTAATGCTTCCGTTTTGATAAGGAACGTCTCTGATGCAGGGCTTTGTTCCGTCGCGAAATTAAAACGTTTAAGAATTTTGGCTATGGATCCCCCCAGAAATGAACGCGCGAACCGTATCGGCCGTTGCGTCTCCCAAGGTGCTATCATATTGCTGATGAACGAGCTTCCGAACTTGGAGGAGCTACGGATCGAGTCCTGTGACATCGGCTCTACGTTAATCAGTACTGTTCTGCACATAGGGCCGTTAAGTCTCAGAAAAATGAATTGTCATTTCGCATCTGCAGAGGGTATTAAGAAATTGATTAGAATATGTCCCTTCCTAAGAGAATTGTCAGTTACCCATTTGTCAGAACATAATAAAGATGCAATTTTAGAACAGATTTCAGCGAGCCACTTGAGATTGAATAGGTTGGATCTTTCTTTCTTTTCCTACACGGATTCGATGCAGCAGCTTCTATTAGTCAAGGGTAGCTATCTCACACATTTCTCCCTGTGGGAGATAGATCACTCGCTAACTCTGGACGCGATTATCTCGCTCGGTATGTGTTGCCCCAACTTGAACACACTCTGCTTAATGACTCAGTCGAAGTGTTTGGTCATTCCCAGGTATTTTCGGCGACCAAACAAAATATTCTCAGAACTCAGGAATTTGACAATAGGTAATGAAAATTTTTCCATTGATCAAATGTTGACCTTTTTCGTAGAGTGTACAGATAATTTGCAAAAACTAGTTTTGAAATATCAAACTAAGACTAACATAGATGAAACATTATTGCATTTAATAGAGAAAGGACATTTCAAAAATGTTAGCTATTTGTGGTTGGATTGCACATTGGAAGTTTCAAAAAATGTTGTAAAAAGAGTAATACAAATGTGCGATAGACTTCAGATGTTCACAGTTGACTTTTCAGAGGAGATGGCAGACATACACAAGTACATAAATGAAAACAATTTAGATTTGAAGCTCGGTAGTTATTAGAAATTTCAATCTAATTGTATTTATTGTAATTAATTAATTATTAATTCAATATATTATTTTTAAATCTTTCTAGCTGTCTCATTTTTCTCCCCAGCAACTGACAACTTCAAACAACACAAATTGCAAATTAAAGCCAAAAGTGATGATTTCAAATAATTATAATTATTTCATTGGGCATTTTTACAATATTTACAACTTATTAAACAATGCCAAATTAACATAAGTAAACCTAGAAAACATAATAACTTCATGTTTTTGGATTAAAAAGGACCCTTATTACCTTAAACCTATAGTTTTAAATTATTAAAACTGTACCATAGTTAGGTGTATTTTACCATTCATTTGCATTTTAGTAATAATATTAATATTAGGTACACTTAATAACATTACTAAACAAAAGAGAACAACCAAAAAGTAGGAATGATTTTCGGTGTGGATACCATAACATTACTTATTATGGACGAACATGATAAATTGCCAAGTCACACAATATGATAAAATATATTATGGGAAGACAATGAGAGAGAAATATGTTGAATTCATTTTGTGCATATCCCATACCAAAGCGGCATAAGCTTGAAACGATATATTTTTAAAATAAAAAACAAAAGAATTTCGCAATAATGATATCCTTGTCTGACCATCAATGACATGGGGTGCTCAGACCATTTCTCTTTGTGGAGTAACTAATATTTTGACTACATAATTATAATTTCCATGATCAACATTGTTTCATAGATTAAGGTTGCAGTTGGAACCACCTTATAACCTTCATGATAAGGTTGAAGTTTGTACAGAAACCAGCACATCAGCCAACCTCAATCTGTTAAATTTCTTCAATAGATTTTCAATCTTATCACATTAATTGAAGGTTAACATTCTATTGGTAAAATTTTAAAGATTCAGGTAGGTTGTCCTGTGATCTTCTAAACAGTTATAAGAAAGTTGGATGCATTTGCATGCTTATACACTATTGGACAGTGATTGCATGAAAAAGCAGTCTTATCTATATTACAAAATTATACATTCACAAACAATAAATAATTATTTTATTGTACAATCTTTCAGCCTAGGATGATAGGCATAAAACGCCCTTCAGAATGTTCAGGCGCAAAATATAAAAATATCTATCTTTATTTATTTTTTCTAAAACTAATTAATGATCCAAGACTTACAGAAATAAAAAAAAACATCAACCCTTCTTTTGCAGTATTAAATTGAAATACTTCACAAATAACATAACCACAAAACAATATTTTGTCATTTAGTAAGTACAAATTAAAGCCTTCTCTTGCATTGATTTTTTTTTTTGCATAATCATACAATACATTTACCCATCACTTTGCTCAACTTTCACAGAAACCCAATAATGTCACCATTTACAACTTTACGTATAATACTGTAAAAGAAGGGTTAAACCACGAAACAAACTCTTGCAAAAAATCACAAGCAAACCAACTTAAAATACCAGAGTCAGAATAAAATGTAAAATAAGCGCACTATCAGTCACTCAGTCGCACTCATTCACAGAAACTTTTTTCTGTATCTTCTGTAACCCTTTTCGTGTCAAATGGCCAGCGGGTCAGTCAGGCCATTCGTATGCTATGGCTCCTTATTCTCAACTGGTGGTTCCTTATCATTGTCCTTCTCGTCTTCATAGAACTCATTCTTGGGTTCTACAATTTTGTCAGCCTCCTCTTGGCTGATTCTCACGTCTGGATCCGGTTCTTCTTTTATTCTGTATTCCTCGGGGAAGAAGTCGCCTGTACATGAAATATACATATAGATAAGATAGATCCATAAGGGAATAGAAAGAGGAAAGAGTGGTAATTACTTCGCGCACCTAGATAAAAAGTTGCCTTTATCCTTCCACGATAAATGGGCTATTAACTACGCAAGAATTTTTCAAAACATACCAGCAGTTCTAGAGATTAGCGCGTTCAAACAAACTCTACCGCTTTATAATATTTTTACATAATCAAATCATATTACCTGGTACATGCGTCATCTGCACGGCAGGCGAGTGCTGGCACATCTTGAGGTTGTCGTACACGTGCTTTGAAATCGCCTCTAAGTACTGCTTGCTGTTTGCATTGTTTGTACTAAAAAACATACAAGAGAATACATTTTACAACCTGTCCCTAACAATGGTTAAATGGACCAGAGGAACAGTCGGAGAGAACAGCATAGACTTGGCAATCGAAACATTACTTTTATAACCAGTAAACACCCACTACTGATTACGTTTACAATATCAATATTGGCGTCCTGGCCGATTGTCGACCACGGTGGCTGTCATAAAAAACAGATCAGCCAGCTGCACAGGACACATTTGTGCAGACACAGGTGCACTCCCTTACCCCTTGCTCTCATAGCCCGATGAGACGGAAATTCGACATGACTGGAGAGAGATCAACTCTCGCTACTAATTGAGTTTACAACATTCAACTGAATATTTTTCATGATCAAGAGCATTTTATGAACTATTATACCTGTTAATTTCTGGATGCAGTTGGAAGTCAGGGGCGAAGAACTCCAGGTACTCCGTGTAGGGCAGTTCATTTGATATGTTCTCGTCAACCAGAAGAGACGTCTCGTAGGTCCAGCACCGCGCCACGTTTCTCAAAGTGTAGCTGAAATAATACGATTTAGGACTCAAATAGAATGAAAGAGCCATACTTTTAGAAGAAAAAATAAGTTTCTAAAACGGGCGACTGGCACGAACAGACGCGTGTGGCCCGTGTGACATTTGTTACAGCATGAAAATGTAGGGGTCATGTTTGTCATTGGGTGCACGTCGTTGTCGCGAACAGCTAGCAGTGGACGCCTTTCGGCTGAAACGACGGTTGTCGCGAAGGCTGTTACGTGTTTCGGAAAGGTTGCCATTCTGTGACGCTTTGCGGCTTTTACAAATATTAATTATATTATCATTATGAAGACTACAAAACCAAATTATACATACCCTCCTCCACCCACAACTAAAGTGGGCACATTCAAGTTCTTAACGAACTTGACACACTCCCCATGCCCGCGCGTTGACAACGAGAAGCATCCCAGTCTGTCTCCAGCTAGTGAGTCCGCGCCGCATTGTAGCACTATCGCCGTCGGCCGGTAGAACTCCATGACGTTCGATATTACTGGTTTGAATACCTAAATTCAACAATTGAATTTAATTTGGTAAACTAAACTAAATCTCTCCTTTAAAGTATGTACGTACAGGCTACAGGAAACAATAGAGCAAGATTGGTGGTTATTTTCCCAGGTAATAATATTCTTTCTTGTAATAAAAATATCATACACATACTATTTGATTAGTAATCAGACTCAAAACACTTTCTAATAGTATCTTGGTTACCAATTGCCCGAGTAAAGATGAAGGAAAATATCCTGACAAGCTGAGACCAATTGTGGTGGCACCTTCCTACTGTAGAAGAAGCCTGTACCTGCAGTTGGACAATAAAAAAGGCTGTTTTTGATGAATCTCACCTGCACATAACTTTGGTCATCAATCCCTTCTTTCAACGGTACATTGACCGAGTAATATCTACCACTTTCAGCTCCGATTTCATACATGTCTCCAGTTCCAGGGAAGAAATAGTTGCCATACTTGTGGAAGCTGACGGTCATGACTCGGTCAGTCAGGTAGAATGCCTCCTGAACACCATCTCCGTGGTGGACATCAATGTCTATGTATAACACCCTTGGATGGTATTTTAGAAGCTCTAGAATAGCTATGACTATGTCATTTACGTAGCAGAAACCTGTAAGGATTAAAAAAATTGATGAGTCATTTAAAATTCAAGAATTAGGTAAATGTTTGTATGGGGATGTATCTTACATGGTCAGAAAACATGGCTGACATTATTTACACAACTTTTTCCTAACTCTGTTTTGGTCAGCTTCCAATCTAAGTGGATGCAGCTGAGTATAGTGTTTTACATAAAGTGACTGCCTATCTGACCTGCTCAACCTAGATACTTGGGTAACTACCTCTTGATAATATTGCTTGTCAGACTTTTGAAAACATTTCAGACATAATAAAACAAAACAAAAGAAATACACCTGTTAGCAACAACATCTTTCAAACCAATTTAAACTTTAAATCCTCACCTGAAGGTTCAAATTTCTTAGCATGATGAAGACCTCCAGACCAGTTGATAGCAATATCACAGGCATTATTGTTGAGCTTCATGGCACCTTCAAGAGATGCTCCCGTATACATTGAGCAGAAGTCAAAGAGACCTTCGAAAACTGGACAATCATCCCCCACATTGTAGTGAAGTAAGTCTTTAGAGTAACCTGGAATGAATGTTTACTTTAGAACTTGAAGATTGGTAGACATGTTTGGATGGAATAGATCAATTGGAAATGTATCTGCCATGAGACAGGCAAAGAGTTGTTATTAATTATTATTTAATTATTCAAGATAGTGGCAACAGAGACAAGAGACTATTAAAACTTTTCACCATCATCTTTTTATCATCATTACTTCCTGCTGACCATAACCTACTTACATTATTTTGTTGCCAAACAACTCTTGTTATTGTTTACTTACTTTGTATATTCTGAGGTGTCACATTTTGCAGGAACTCTATATAATCTTCGCTGTGGAAGCGACACATATCATGAGCACTGGCTCTATAAGGTTTGTATATCTGCATCTTTTTATGAAGCCCATAGTTAAGCACCAAGCTATGCGTCACCGAAAGCCTATGAGGTTTCATAGGGTGCCCAGGCCCGTAGTGGAAGTTCCCCACGTCGGCATTGTAAAAATAAGCTACTTTATGTTGAGTCATAGTGGATAAACAAATACGTATTCTTTCAAAACCAAAATAATGCCAAGAACAACAGCTATAACCAACAAGCGTTTGGTTAGTTCGATGTCACCGAGCAGCATTTTACATTGTTTACAACATTTTAAAGGCGAAATGTAACATTTCACACTATGGTGTACTTGGAAACATATGAAATGCTTCTTCTTTCTATCTTTTATCTAAGAAAATATATGAATACGAAAGAAATTAAAACATTATCGTCTCGACCCATGACAACTGAACTGACATGACATATCCATGAATGACGTTTTTGTGCATGGACGCATGGCGGGTAGAGATAAGAGAAAAATAGAATCTTCTCCAATGAGACCATGCAATAAGTCTGCATTTTTTTGTTGATAATTTGAAGGATCTACATAATATGATTTAGGCAGATCTTAAGCCTAAATTAGCAATGCGTAATATTACAATAAAAATATTGAGCAATTATTTTTGTCGCCAAAAATCATTGCGCAGTCTTCAATATTATTTTCCAAAGTCCTTGGTGCAAAATTTGACATTGTGAAAATGTAATCAAGTGTCAAAGTATATTTATTCGTTTTATCTATTTTATTACGTATCAGGCGGCTTATTTATCTTCGTTGCTTTTTATTATTATAAGTACAACAAGCAGCCAGGTAAGACGTGTATCAACTTATTTGTGTTATTTACTTTCTTATTTATGTACACTTGTTGTGGCTACAAAGTTCTATTTATCGAGCTACTGAATGTCATTGAACTCAAATTGCATACCACCGCACCGGTGTGGGTACATATTTTGATTATATGTTTGATTTATTCCATTACGTAATACGAATCGTACTTTAAACCGGCTATTGCAGTTCTGGGTACAAATACCAGGTATTCTGGAACTTTAAGAAGTAATCTTGTAAGAAAATCGGTATTCATCATACATTGCCATATTACCCACCACATGCTAATCAATTAAAGTCAATTTATTAACAAGAATATGGATCAACGGGCTTGAAAAGTGACTCTGCATAATTTTGTAGAGTTAAATAAAGACAAATCAATCTACTCAAAACTATTTACAAACCAATCAAACAAGATAGCAATTAAGTACCTAATTAATCTACACCCTTAAAATCTAAATGTGATATTTTAGTAGGTAGGTTAGTAGGTATACCTATGCAATTATACAGATGGACAGTAGGTATGAAACTTTTATTATTTGATATTATTTCTTGCAATCACTAGAGATTCATTTGAGATTAAAAATCACACTAATCACCAAGGTACATATTTTTCTTACCTTAATTCTTCATAAACCAGCAAAAATGCAACAAAAAAACGAATACAAAAATATGTTATTCAATAACACACATTAAAATTAGTTAGTTTTAGCCAAAAAATAAATCAGGGGCAGCCAAGCGTTTACAAAAAAAGTAAACTATTCAAAGTTTCCACTAATTCATGTAATTGCGTGAAACATAAAATATTTTTTTTTTTTT
>NWSH02000085.1:8509208-8519920 GCA_002382865.2 Heliothis virescens
AAAAAAAAAAAAAAAAAAAAAAAAAAAGTTTATACTCTAAAGGCTCCAAAACTACTTAATCTTAATAGGTTTAACTCTCACCACGTGCTCCTCAACTCGCGGCCTGCCTCACCCCTCCGCGCCTACGCGTTGTGAAATACACTCTAGGGGTAGGGCAGACAAGACTGCGTGAAGTCGGATTTACCGCAATTCGCTTTTCATTAAAACCTAACTTTCAGCAAGTTTTTTAGGACATTTCTTTTCATAATAAATTCGAAATAATTTCGATATGTTAAGTTAAACAAAATTTCGGGATTTCGAGCATTATGGTTACTGAAGTAAGTAAGAATAAAGAGGCGGCAAGCGACCTACTCTTTGACATTACGGCTAGCCACATTAAAGAACGTATATATGTCACCGGAAAATAATAAGATCCGTAAGTTTATAAATTTCCTAGTAAATTGATAAACTTTCGTAAGATTCTAAACTGGAGATAAATTTTATTATTTTACGTTCACATTTTCGTAAATTGATAAACTTACTGAAGTCACTCGTAAAATAATAAGTAAGCACTACGCATGATCTGATTGGTTGACTGTCACGTGTCACTTCTCCTTCCTCGCGGCCGCCATTGAAGTCTATGGACACAATTTGACCAATCAGAGAGCAGTGTGTTATTTTACGTATTTCAAAGATGCGTATATTTAAAAGAGCTTCTGTGATTGGTCGAACCATTTAGAATCTTACGAATAGATATCCGTTAGTTTATAAATTTACCGTGTGACGTCGGAAATTGATAAATTTACGAAAATAAGGACGTAAAATAATACTTTTTATCTCCCGTTTAGAATCCTACGGAAGTTTATAAATTTCCTAGGAAATTTATAAATATACGGATCTTGTTATTTTCCGGTGACATATACATATAGCGCCGAACACATTCCGACGCAATTTTATTCAGCCTTATTCAATAAGGCTAATCGTGGATCCACCGTAATACATACCTAACGGCCCTGTTTTTGATATCGGCTGGCCGTAATGTAATACGGCAGATTATTCAATCGGACTGCGACACATACACGTTCACGCATCCTGCTCTCTACAGAAAGACAGATTTTTATAAATTTCGCCATGTATTGCAATGATGCGTAACCAATCATTATCAATGTGACATTAAGTATCTAGTATTCTGAACGGTTATCTTTATCTCAGAACAGATAAATCTTTATCACCCAATAAGATGGCTTATGAAATATCATAAATACCACAGGATATAAAATAATCAACACAGTATTATGATAGGTAAATACTTATAATTCGGCGAGCGAGATGGGTCCGTGGTTCTTCGCTTTAATATTTTGCGTAAATAATTTGGTTCCGGTCCAACTGGAGAAGACCCTGGAAGATTATTTTCTAGAACACGAAGTAGTTCCAGATGTACTATCTACTGCGCCTGCAGAGTATCTATTTGTAAGTTATCTTTTCTAACATTACAAAGCTGAAGAGCTTGATCCCGCATCCTGATAGATTCGGGATTCTACATTTTAAACTCAGATATTGTACCTATGTAACTAAATTAAACTTAAGTACTTATTAGGGTGTACTTATATAAGGGGCGCCTTTTTTGTGGGAAAACAACAAATGACTCCGCTGTGGTTGCAGTGGAAGGAAAAGTCAGACTTTCTGTCGGTGTCGGGGGGCCACGAAAGGTCAAAGGCTAGACGACAGAGGCGACAGACCAAACAATATATATTTTTAGGTGGATTTCCCAAGTGGTGCTGTTGTGTATACTGGCAACGAGTTGACTCCCACGCTTGTGAAGGACGTTCCACATGTCTGGTGGGATTCTGCTGATTCACAGAAGCTGTACACCGTAGCGTTCGTTGGTAAGAGATGATGATTAGGTATTAGTGGTGCTAAAAGATCTGTTTCGAAAGTTGGTAAACCTAGATATCTATACTTACCTAATATTTATATCTGGATAGGTACAAGAAGATATATTTTTTAAATGTTGATCCCATCCTTTTCTCAAGTTTTACCAAGTTTTTAAAATAAAATATGGCTTTATTAAACTAACTAAGTAGCTTCTGCCTGCGACTTCGTTCGCGGATCGTGTTGCTGCCAGCGACAACGGGGTCGTCAATACGTCTCGAATCGTCTCGCGCGTCTTGTTGCTTTTCTGTCCCCGGGAAACAGAAAATACAAATGAAAATTTGACGACAATTTTAGACCCCGACGCGCCCTCCCGCATTACTGCAGCATCCCGAGAATGGCTACACTGGCTGGTCGGTAACGTTCCCGGGACTGACGTCATGTCCGGTGACGTCATCGCTGAGCACGTCGGTTCCGGCCCGGGCGAGGGATCTGGACTCCATCGATATGTCTTCCTGGTCTATGAGCAACCTTACGAACTCACTTTCATGGAGACCAGAATGAATAACACGTTAGTATGAATAATTTTGTAAGCAGGTACTTACCTACTTATGTCATAATTAGGTAGGTACCTACCTACGCCAGCACATCAACCTACCTCAATTTGTCAAATTTCTTCAATAGAGTTTCAACCTTAAGGTGAATGGTCGCATTCACCTTATCGCTTCTAGCCTTAAGGTCCTTAAGGCTAGAAGCGACTCAAACTTCGCATTCTCCTGTCTTATACATATTATTATACCTACCCTACATAATATGACGACGGCTAGGACGAACGTTTCTTACCTACATAGCATCTGTCTTTAGAAAATAATGTGACATTAAAAACTTTGATTTTTACATTAATGAATTAACTACTCTGGTAATCTAATCATGATTTTAATTTTTCAGCTCCACTGAAAACCGGGCATCGTTTTCAATATCATCATTCGCGGATAAGTACAACTTGTCACTAGTCGCGGGTAACTTCTACCAAGCCGAGTATGATGACTACGTGCCCATTCTGTACGAACAACTTGGATTATCGTAAACTGTTTTCCCGCAGTATCACCCGGGTTCTACTAACTACTTACTGCCGTATTCGGATAAAATATAGCCTTTGTTACTCGGGAATAATGTAGCTTCAGAACAGCAAAAGAATTTTTCAAATCGGTTCAGTGGTTTCGGAACCGGGTACGATCAAATAAATAAAATAAAGTTTAATTAGTAGGTATAGACTACGACCGGACATGCCGGACGGAGATATGCCGGACTAAGAAAAGGCGGGACTTGTAGTAAAATTAACCCGGGGCCACTAATATAAAGTGTTAAACAGTACGAGTAAACTAACTAGATTCTAGAGACAGCGAAAAACTGTTAGTGCAGTTGTATGGGACCCCGCTTTAGCCTGAGGAAAATCAGAAAAAGGTCCCAGCGAAGACAAAGAAACCTTGTGGCTACATACTGTATGGGCTCTATGTATTCGAGGCGCCCGTGGGCTATCCTTGCTATAAGTATGGTTAATCCGGGACTGCAAACTGTGTGCTATTGACTAGAATAGAATAGAATACGTTAATTTGCAAGGGCTAGTGTCAAAATATGAAATCGTGTCATTTAAGGCGCGGCCCCACGGCGGTGCATGCTGTGCACGGGCACGCGGCGCATTTTAGCTGCGTGTATTCATTTGTTTGACAACGTGGGTCTACGTTTCCACTGGAATACACGAATATGACACACGACTATGTATAGCGTGGCACGGCGCACGGAGAGGCTACGCTGCGATAAGTGAGCTGTACGTAGTCGACGGTCATATTCGTGTATGGAGTACACCCACGTGGAAACGTAGACCCACGTTGACAGCGTTGAGCTATGTAACCGCCTATTCGAGCAAGCCACGCATGTATCAATGACGTCAATTCGTGCGTAGCCTCTCCGTGGGTTGCAGTGGACACAACCACATACATTTTCTTCCAAAGCGAAGCTTAATACACGTGCGTAGTCTTTCCGTGCACCGCCGTGGGGCCGCGCCTTTATTCAAACTGAAGTTCATGTTTTCTTACTTGAGAAAGTCTCATTTGTTTGTACATACCTATAATAATAATAATAAGCGATTAAACACTGAGTTGTGGCTTTTCATTTTAACCTGTTTTTTTTCTTTATTTGTTTTAGGAACTTTTAACATTAAGCTACGCTAGTTCCATCATATTTGGATTATTCTTTCAGTCGAATGTTATGTAGACACATAGTTATTTAGACGAATTACTTATGGAAACCAGGACTTTTCATTTTGTTCATTGCAGTACTCTTGTGTGCTTGATATTTAGGGTCTTACTACAAAAAAGTAAAACAGGTGATGATCGCGCGTTTGACTTTATTGTAGTAAGACCATTATAGTCGTAGCAGCTGAACAGGAACTACTTACCACGTTTCCACGTAGTTAGGTATACCTAAGTAAGCAGATGAGAGATAAATAAAATGGCAGTATTATACATCACAGAGCACTGATTTATCTAGGTACTGAAATAAATAATTATCTACATAATATTTATCTCACATATACTTGTGAGAATAAACAAGTTTCTGAGAAGTAGTTCATTAATATTTTGCTAACAAGATGGCTCGGTTGTGTTTCATGGTTTTAATTATTTGCGTGAATAATTTCGTTGTTAATCCAGTTTCGGGGACAGTAGCACCATCGTTTTTTAAAAATGGTATAGTGCCTGATATATTGCCTGTGTCACCTACAGGATATATGACCGTAAGTATTTCCTGAAATTAGTGAATTAAGTACTTACCTACTAAAGACTACATTGTGGGAAATGTGTTTACAAATATGTAAATTAATTTAATTTATAATCCCTCATCATTATCTAATTTCAAGTCTATGTGTATCTGTTCTCTGTATCTGTTCAGTAGGTAGGTACATACCTACATACTTACTTAAATTAAATACGTAAAACATTTTGTTGTGATATCTCAGAAACTGTCTCCTTTATAATAAATACCTTATACTTATAGGTGCGTTTTTTCAGTCAGTTTTAACGGATAAACTGATTTAGATAATTTAATTGGTTTTCGATAGATGTCATTTTCTTTAATGTGTTTATTAGATGAGACTTGCATTTCCATAGAGCTTATTGATACAAAATAAACTGCTGTAGTTGAATATTGAGAATAAAAATACTTTGTTTAAAAGAATACTAATAATTTAAGAATGCCTAACATACTTTAACGCAAATGATGTTTCTCAATATACATAGATCATAAATATTGAGTGGGTGTTACGAAGCTTTTATAGAATTCAGGAAGTGCCAAATTGGAACATGTTAACCTATTTGTATCATACAGGTAACGTCGAAAAGAAATATGAATAGCATCCACACGACTCTGAAGAAAATCTGAGGAGTTAAATTGTTTTGAATACGCTAATGATAATGATGCGTTGATAATGTTGCTTTCGCTAGAGTTTTCACCAGAGTTCCGCGGGAACAATTCCGCGCACCTGGGGAAAGAGAAGCTTATAATCTTCTTCGATAAATGGGCAATCTAACACCGAAAGAATTTTTTAAATCCCGAGCAACCTTCCGAACTGACTGTTCGGAGCGTCAAACAAAAAAAACAAACCCTTCAGCTTTATTATACAAGCTGTCGTTTTGCATCCTGTTCAAATTAAAGAACGTAGTTATGCTAATGATTCTCGACCCAAATAATTTTTGATCAAAACATTGCCAACCCACTAATGACCTTTAAATAAGTATAGGTATACGCAGAATCTTTTATTACACCAGATACTTGAATGTCAAGTAAATACTTAAACACGAAATCTACTTTAAACTTGGACTATAAAACTGGTCTATATCTAGGTGCTGGTTGGTTCTGTAAAACAAAAGCTGTGAGTAAATCTATAATGAGGTCCATGTGATCATATGAGTAGACAATAAAAAAACATCGCCAAATCCTATTAATTATCATGAAACTATACTGAGTCCCATTTACATTCACCATATAAGTAAACGCCTGTTTTTCTTGAAACAACTGTTCACTTTGAAAATGATACCTTAAGTACCTAAATATACAAACTTAAATTACTAACCTAAAATTAATAAATTACAAATAAACAAAGATTTTTTCGAGAAATAAGCAGGCGCTTAGTGGAGTCCACTTGTGACCAAAGGGCTGGCCTATACTTCGGTTAAAGAATTTGTATTGCCATTCAGATTCAGCGTGGCAAAGCGGCCAGCCTTTTGGGCACGATTCCCGCTGACAGCGATGCGGATGAGTTTTTTGATACATAATTTTAATCTATCTGTTTCTTAACAGTTGTTTTATGAAAACTGATGTGTATGTTATCGGTTAACTTGCGCCATACTTATTTTTTAATCACTATACAAAGTGCAGTTGCATACGTTAATTTAGCACTGGGATATTGAGATAACCTTTTTTACTTTAACTATAACAATGCAACCAGCAACATTGTAAATATTCGTAGCAATAATCACCTGATTAAATGTGACCAGCTGACCAAGAGTTACAGAATTTTAATGTACAGACGACGGCAGGTCAACGTATACGAATCAGTCAAATTTTACCAATCAAACATTAACCTACCCACTATTGTGATAAGGTTGAAAATCTATTGCAGAAATTTGACAGATTGTAGTAACTTGATGTGCTGTCGTCTGTACTTGTACAGCCTACCTGATTATATTATTAATTTCGTATTTTTTCTAGGTTACAACTTGTAGGTATAATGTATAACCAGGAACCTGGCGCACCCCAATAAAAAGTATCCCATAAGTAATTTTAGCATCCCTAGCTTAAATCACAGTTAGGCCGTGTAGATTCAGAAGCTTGGCTCTACATGAGATCTCACAACTTTTTCAAAGTTGTGAGACCTTATGTGATCGTCTTGGCAACATTTTACATTAAATGTTTTTGGTGGGATACAGTCATCATCCTTCTGCCCTTATTCCAATTTATTTAGAGTCGGCGCAGCATGTTTTCTTCTTCAATTGTGTTTTATTTGCCGTCATCTCACAAGTAACATTCTTCCTAGCCATATCGACTTTCACGCAATCCATCCATCGTTTCTTTGGTCGTCCCCACGGTTATAGACAGTCGTCCCCTTCCCCTTTGGTGGGTACAGTGTTGTCCAGAATAAATAAAACAGAAGAATTTTCTAACTTGGTCAGGTGATGTACCCCGATGGTGCTGAAGTGAAGGAAGGCAACGTCCTGACTCCGAGTCAGGTGAAAGACATCCCCTCCGTCACGTGGGACATCACACTCGGCAGAATGTATACTCTCGTCATGATTGGTTTGTTTCTTTCTATACTACTTTTAAGTTTCTTTTTTATATCACCCTATTTCCTTGAAATATCTAGCTTACTAAGCTATGATGATGATGGCGTCGTAGCGGATTGCCGGCCACGGCGGCTGTTCTCATATAAGGAGATCAGCCAGCTGCGCAGGACATATTATAGTGCACAAGCATTTGCGCTGACAAAGGTGCACTCCCTATTCCCTCACTCTCATAACCCGATGAGGCGGCAATCCGTCACGATCGGAGAGAGATTAGGCGCAGGACCGACATTAACATGCTATCCGCTACACGGGTAAATCAATCACCAACTTTCAACTCCGGGCTGCTTTGTGAATGTTTCTAAAACCCACAAAGCGTTCTCGGCCCGTCTCGGGAATCGAACCCGAGACCTCGTGCACAGCAGTCAGCTGACAGACAGCAGACAGCTAGACCAACGAGGAAGTCTAAGCTATGTATAGCTATTTAAGTTACCTTTAGATATTGAAGTTACCACGGGGAGTAAAAAGCCTCAACGTTGCCCAAAACCACCCAATTCGACCAGTTACCCGATTAATCGCAACATCAATCGTTAAGGCAGGTGAATAGACCTAAATACGCCAACATAATTTGGTCCCAACAAGTGATCTATCTAATCCATAGCTCAATACAAATATCGAACAATCATTTACCTCTTGTTTGGTGAATTACCTAATTCCAATAAGCCGACGAACTTCAAGTTTCCACTTTCGATTCCAGACCCCGACACCCCCTCCCGCTTGGAGCCAACAGATCGCGAATATCTCCACTGGCTCATGGTGAACGTCCCCGGAGAAAACATAAAGTATGCCGACACTATAGCAGAGTACGTCGGCGCTGCTCCTGCGCAGGATACTGGTCTACACCGCTATGTGTTCCTGGTCTACCAGCAGCCCTTCAGAACTGTGTTCAATGAGACTATACTTAGTAACAGGTAAGAGTAAACCTTCGTGAAAGACTATTTTCTATTATCCAAATATTTCATTCAGATAAGCGAAGCGATTCACCTGAGGAACATAAGATAGGTTTCTCTAAGGGTTCACAGAGATATGACCTGACCCAACAAATTAAGTAGGTAAGTACATCAAAACTTGGTTCCAAAGATACCTACCTACATAATATTTAGCAGCTCCTTGAAACCTTCCCTAAATGAGCAAAAATATAATTAATCAAAACCTTTCTCATAGCTCCTTCTACCTGCAGATAGATGACATTCGCATGAAAATCCGTTCACTAATTTACGAGCAACAAACTCGTTGGAGGACGACTGATTAATTAGATCACACTTTACACCCTGTTCACTTCTCTTCAATGTAGTCTAATTTATCCGTACAACAATTTCCAGGTCCTCAGCAAACCGTACGTCGTTCTCAGTGAGCGAATTCGCTGAGAAGTACAAGCTGGGTGATCCTGTGGCCGGCAACTTCTTCCAGTCAGAGTATGATGACTACGTACCTATCCTGCAAGAGCAATTGAGAAGTGCAGCTCAGGCAACATTCAGCCCAAATATTACTTTAGTTATTTGTATTTTGATGTGCTTGTTTAGGCTATTGAGGAACTAATTATAATTGAGTGTAGTTAAGACTTAAACAATAAGGACGTTTAGATTTTTGCTAGTTTTTACTGTATTATAAAAAACACAGATTTAATTAGGTACCATTAAAATCTATTCTGAAGTGAATTTTAATTGCTACAGTGGCTTTTGATTAAGCACTGGTGGTAAATAAGAAATAAAAAAATTGAACCAGTGGCGTAGCTAGGTAACTGCGGGCCCCGGGGCAAATAGGAAAAATGAGGCCCCTTAAAGGAAAAACGATATGTAATTTTAGTTTTCTGAGTAAAAATACGAACGCGAATTGTTTGGAAAGTCGGATCGCAACCTATATTATTTAAGTGACTTTGAAAAGTTCAGAGGCCCCTCAGGTTCATTCGAGCCCCCTGAGCTTGGGGGCCCCGAGACACTGCCCCAGCTAGCCCCTTCGTAGCTACGCCAATGTTTTGAACTTTATAGCAATTTAATGTATGGATGTGTGCGCGTGCAAATGTTTACGTTTTTAGTTTTAAGTTATTTAAATGTCAGGCGATTTACGATTATTATAATCAGCGTCGAATAAGTTAAGTTCGTTCCAGAGCAGTGACAAAAACAGATTGTTTATAATGTTAATTAGCATTAATTCTTAATTTAGAAACCGGTCGAATATATTTGCTATTCAAAGCTCCGTAATTTGATGTTTTATTTAAATTAGCAACTTATTCCACTTTAGATGTGTTTTCTGCTAATTAATTGTAGGTAATAAGTACCTACCTAGTTGCTTTGGCAGAACTATCATCAGCGTAAACGAGAACTCTGACGTATTTCGGAGCCACAAATTGTGATGAAATAATTTTATGTAGTGAATAAATTGATAAACTAAGTAATTGAAGCGTGTTTTCATCTAATGCCTAGCCTCTTCTCAATTATTTTGGGCTTCTAAGACTAACCAAATTCAGCTGACTATCTGACATCTTCATCGCTATTTCCCGGGCAACCCGGTACCTGTGGTAAGACTGGATATTAGGGTTTCTGGCTTCTTAATACCCTGTACTTGAAAAAAACTCACCAAGTTTTTGTGCATTCCGAAACATGGAGGAACTCGACATGATATAATAGATCCCTGGAATGACTGGGCCAAGCGCTACATAGTACCTAATTGACTTTGATTTATTTACCTATCCTTTTAGAGTAAATAAGATTTATGTAAACGGATGCTATACCTAAGTACTAACCGCACATTGCCTTGCGGTTTCCCATAGAACAACCGATTGAATTGAATAAAACGTACATACAATTGACTTTAACTTTAGCAAACAATAGCCCAATAAAATACAAGTGGGTACCTACTTGCTTTATAACTTGAGTACCTACTGAAAAATTGATAATCAAGTATATTTTTATGAATATTCCGTTCAGATCGTAGAAAAGCTGTTAAGTGTGTTCAGAGCCGGATTAACCTTAAGGCAGATTAGGCAACTGCCTAGGGGCCCAGCACCGACAGGGGCCCACAGCAATGCAGTCCGCAAAAAAAGTTTTATGGATCGAACGAAAATGATAATCAACAAAACAATTTTTTCAACGCATGTAACACTATACATACAAAACCATCTAATATCTAATATTAGCACTAATATAATCCTTCGGAACGCAACTGGACTTCATTCACGTTGGGGGAATTCCCGATTCGTTGGGTGCTTTCTGTAGCGTTATAATAATTTGTAGCCTAATAGTTCACAAACTTTTGAAATACCTACGTAATCTTTAATTACAATATGTGATATGAGTTTTGCGATTGTAAGGTAAATTAAAAAAAGTTTTAGTGTGCTCTGTGTTGGAAGACTTACGATTTTCACATACACCCAGTGGCGTAGCTACGAAGGGGCTGGCCGGGGCAGTGCCCCGGGGCCCCTGGATCATTACCAGAAAATTACAATTGCACTGAACTTTGAGGTTG
>NWSH02000085.1:8534494-8555211 GCA_002382865.2 Heliothis virescens
CACCACGGGCAGGTGAGGTTGGCAGTTGGGGCAGAAAGATGTTGATTTGCCCCTTACACCCCTGATTTGCCCCTTACACCCCAAATATCTATAACAAATATCTATGTACAACATTTAACAAATATCTATGTAACAAATATATAACATGTAAATATGTAACAAATATTAACAAATATCTATGTACAACATTTAAAACGGATGAATACTTACTCAATGGTTAATTTTGAGAATTTATGTACAGTGCAATCTGACATCTTTAATTAACAATTTGCCTAAATAAGTAAGAAATATTCTTGCTTTTGACACGGCCTATGTATCTAACAATACGTTCATAAACTGATTGCCAACGTCGTCGTCGTCTAGGTCGCTTTTCCCTGTGCCTCGCGCCACTTCTAGACGTTTTCAACAATAGTAGGTCTGTGGGAGACCACTTTACATAATATGTAGTGTATTTCCGACTTTACAAAAAACTAGGTGAACTTTTGTAATAAGAGATGACTTATCATAGTTATTGTTAGTCACAATTTTTAATTAACTATGAACTATCTGCAATGGGCCTTACTTAATTTAGTTGTTTGTTACGAAAATCCAGTGTTTTTAGGTTGATTCGTTGCGGAATTGTTACGTGTAGATTTGGCAAACACGATTTTGAAGCAAGCCTATTAGAAGCGTGGGATAATAGGATTATTAGATAATTTTAATTAATTTCTTAGTGAATTACGTCAGGACAGAAATATAGAAAAATTACATTTCAAGGAAAACGTGCTCGAATAAAGCCATACCGACGTAAATGATAATGTTACGTTAGTAAACATCAATAACTTTTACAAGGTTCGAGCTAAATATGAGCTCCACAATTTTTGGGGTCATTAGTCATCATTAGTCGAAATAAATATTATGGTNAATATAGAAAAATTACATTTCAAGGAAAACGTGCTCGAATAAAGCCATACCGACGTAAATGATAATGTTACGTTAGTAAACATCAATAACTTTTACAAGGTTCGAGCTAAATATGAGCTCCACAATTTTTGGGGTCATTAGTCATCATTAGTCGAAATAAATATTATGGTCAGACCTTAGAGTATACATTAGTAACCTATAGAGTGATAATGTCATCTTAATTCCCTTGTGCCGAACGGGAGCAGGTGTGTTATCTGTGGTAAAACGCTTTGATAGTGATGTTCTTAAGATGCAGCAATATATCGATAGTTAGAATTATAACATTAACGTAACTTAATTATTGTTTTGGTTTAATAATAATTGTAAAATAATATAGTGAGTTTAGTAACGATACCTATAGTCTATTTTAGTAGGAACTTAAATAAAGGTAATTTATAATTAATCTTGATAGGACTTTTTACAAAAATACCAAACAAATACCTACCTATACATTAGTATTAGTACTGGCTATAATGGAATTATTTTTTATTATTGTATTTAGGTACAGACGACAGCAGGTCAAACTACCCGAATCTATCAAACGAACATTATCCTTCCGCTTTTGTGGTAAGGTTGAAAATCTATTAATGAAATATGACAGATTGAGGTAGGTTGATGTGCTGGCATCTGCACCTAAAACCTTCTTAGTCTGAACACACTATGCTGAATATTTCACCATTTTAACTTAAAATAAAATAAAATATTGCTCTGTGACTTGATGTGACGGGTACTGTTTTGACACTGATTGAGGGTGACAAGGAGAATCGTGCATGTTCACACCTGTGTACCCGGAGCGTACCCTGTTAGACGCACTCTATTATAGATGTATACTCTAAGGGTCAGACCGTTTTGGGTGCAGTTGACAGTGGCAGTCAGTCGATACAAATAAGTTAGTCGTCCCTTGACAACCGACAGTCGTCGACTGCACAAAAGTTTCAGTAGCACTCTATTCTATTTAATTCTACAATATATTTTTTTATCGATGATATTACGCAATATTACGATTGTCTATAAAAAATATAATTATAATAAAGTATAGACATACTTATACTGGTTAAACTCTATCTCATCAGTAAAAACTATCGCCATTATTATTATAATAAGTGATCACGAAATTATTATTAACGCTTAAATAAATACCCATAAAGTAAATATTAATATTACCCGGGCTATGAATTTTCGTCGTGAACAAATATGTACAGTAGGCGTAAGATTTACATTATTAAGAGCATATTTACATAATATCGATTTCCTTATTGTAATGTGACAAGAGAATGGTGTTGCATATTAATTTATAGGTTATTGAGTCCAGTATGGAACGTAGGTAATTTAATTAAATAGATCTAGTTATCATTATACATATTATTCCACAGTCAAATCATTACAACGGTTTTGTGGGGCTTAGCTTAAAATATACATACCTTTATGTAATGTAACCATTTTTTTTTTGTAATAGAATAAGTGTTGTAAATATATGCAAATAAAAACGTCCTTTATGTAATAATAATAAATAAATAGGTCTTGTCTAGGCTAAAGTGCCATAGGATTTTTACATGTGGATAGTAAGCACACAAGTAGGTACGATACCAAGGGATACTGGGTAGGTACTATAGGTGCTGAGAGGTCTATCTAATCACATAATTAGTCTCCTATTTTTCTTAATTTTTCTTGCTATGACTCTGGGTAATGGATATGGGTGGGTTCTTAATAAACCTTGAATACCAATGACTGATTAAAGGTGAAGGAAACCACCTCGAGGAATCCTTCACTGAAAGTAGGAATTCACGATCCGCACCAGCAAGCGTGGTGATTAAAGCTCAATCCTTCTCTATATGAGAGTAGGCCCATGCCCAGGTGTGGGACAATTTGAAAGGCTGATGATGATTATGATTGAGTTGGTAAAATAATTATTCATTAATTCCAATAAATACTAAATCTGAGTACGTATGATTTTTTTTTGTCTTGAGCGTAACCAATTTAGATAAAAATTTCAACATACATATAAAGGACAAAACCAAACAATTTAGCTTTCCTAGAACATAAAAATTAATTGTAATAATAACGGAGACACGGAAACAATTTTCACAAAGTATCGTTATAATCACAGGAGGTTCTCATAGGCGGCGCGCTGTTTTCACTGCCACAATGGCTTTTCACATAATTATAATGTTTGATATCACGTCACTATTAAAATACGGAGCCACCTGTTTGTTTGTCCCATGTTATTGTTGGTAGTTGATTGCTTTTGTATTTATGGTGGATTTCTATAAGCTATCTATCTTTTGTTTTGCGGTTTGAGCTTTAATTTTGATGTTCGCTGCTTACAAATTATCATTAAATTTCAATCTCTATTTACAAAACAACGGATGGATAAGTAAAATAAATTCTGTCTATTTTCATTAAGACTAGAATTTTAGGTCATAGCATATTTTCAATTTCTATTGAATACGTTGAAAAATCATGAGAAATACGCCAACCAACAAGGTAAAAAAAGATATCCTAATAACGTAATTATTTCAATTCCTAGGACTTTGAAGTTGTAGCACGTCTATTGAGATCAAAGACAATATTTAAAATTCGAAATTCAAAACACTCATTCCAGCCACCAGCCAGCAATTACTACTAACATCACTAATTGGATCTCCTTACGAAAGCAGGGCAGTATTCTCGACATTGTCGGGACATGGCCATTTAAGGCGTGGCTATAAATAGCCCGTCCTTTACACTAGGCCAATGGCTATAATAGCCACAGTATGGAAGTGGCCTTACACCTCTTCCGAGATGTAAAAGGGCTAATGAAGTTGTAGGCCTTGCTGAAAAGAGAATGACCCCTCTAGGGTTGATCGTTTTATTTTTCTATATGGATTAAGTGTTTGTGGCTTTTATGGGTTAATAAGGTTGTGCACCTCGACTTTTATACATGAATGGAGCTCATTGTGCTATGAATCATTGATATTGTATAGTTTTATAAGGCAATTGATATTTGAAATGGGTTATTCTCATTTTGATCCACGAAGTATTCCCAAAGTCACCCATGACAAAAATATTAAATTAAAATAAGAATTAAATCGTTTCCCAATTTGCCCCACGACCTTAAAATTGAAAAAGAATTTTGTATTTTCGAAAACAAATAATACAATGGGTTAGTTCTCAAATTGCTCCACACATTTTCGTCAAAGCATTTTAAAAATAAATATTATATTTGGACAGCATTTTGTCAGTACAGTCAGCAGGAAAATCAGTTTTAAATCATGTGCGTTAGGAATAATAAATCAAACAGTGCAGTGATTTTCAATAACTTGTTATATTAACGTAATCAAAATATAATCAATTATAAACATAAAAAATGAACACTTTTTTATTAAAAATAGATAATACAAAAATCTGTCTTTTCTCACACATTCTGTCGATATGCTGAAGAAAAACAGTTTGAGCTTAACTAAGTGATAACATTTAAGCAATCATCTCCGTAGACTTCTGCCATCCTGGTACTTGTCGTAACAAATAATGATCCAATTTCAACCCTTTATATTTATTTGTGACCATTATTTCGCTAAGGTAAGTCGCCTTATACATCTACTTCCAATTCAGTTATGATTCCCTAGTACTTATAGTTGAATGTCCATCGATATTTAATACGAAACCTTTATGCTGATCTTAATGTTTCATCGTATATGCGTTTAAAAGAATAAACCACTTATCCTTATTCAGTTGTCACGATGCATAACATTTTTATACCGACTGTACCTCAGCAAGATGTTATGGAAGAAAATGAAACTTTAATATTTTAATATTTCGTTGCTTTTTACGTGGGGAACATTGAGACATAAAAATATTTAAAATAATTTTCTATTTAAATTATTCGTGGAGCAAAATGAAACTTAAAGTACCTTTTTACTGTAATATTTATTTATAAATAGAAAAGCCGTGGATGCATTTGGGAATCGATGTTCGTGTTTCAAAAGTTTGCTAAACAAAAGAATGGAGCAAAATGCAAACAACCCTTTGAAATAGTTACCAACAAATGTTTTGTTGAATCCTAATAGCATTATTTAGGGTCACTTTCGAAGTATAACACCATCAAAAAGTGGTTAAAATAAAATCATTTTTATTGCATTATCTGTCAGATATCTATCTAGAACTTTATCTGGAACCTCTGAAACTGAACTTTACTCTTATATTACAAACTCGTCTCTAAAAATCTCTTCACGTTTATCCAGCAAATACTGAGTTCTTAAGATTTTTTGCGTAACTAGCAATTTTCCGTATAATGTGATAAATACAAACACAATGGAAGGTACATAATGTAATTATTAGCACGACCATTCACGCTTTAATCTGTAGTTTATCCAACCGTCACTAACTACAGTTTAACAAAAAGTTTATTCATACTTTGGTATTATGAAGTTGAAAAGTTTGTTTGTTTGGTTGAACACCGTAGTCCCTAGAGCCGTAGAAAACAACTGACTTTGGTATCGAAAAAATATTTCAGTGTTAGGTTATTTAGTCATCGAGAAAGGCTTTATGCAATGCTTTTTATCCGAGTACATGAAGAACAGTTCTTCTAAGTTACTACCTAGTGATTTCTGAAAGCCGAAATGTACGAATTACGAGATAATTTAGCAAATGAACCCGAGCTATAACACTTCGTTGTACCTAAGTACAGTAAGTGCGTGAAACCGCGTGAAACAGCCAGTAATTTCTAAATAGCGAAACTTATGTAAAAAAATGCTGAATAAAAGTTAATGAAATCTAAAAGGTTTATTACTAAAAAAAACTTTATTTCCATAAAAGCTAAGTTCATATGAAATGTAGTGGCAACCCTGTATATTCGCCGTAAGGACGAGGACAGGTCATGCGGAAGCGATGCAGCCGGATTGCAATGAACTGTGAAATTAATTCGACGCTGCTAAAGTGCACTGGAGTAAAGTGCATCATAACCGTGATACGATCTTATAGTCGTGTGTTCTTGAAGATCAAAGGTGAATTGAACCTCCTTTCTCCTTTTTGATTGAGTTCATCAATCAATCCATTGTTTTAATTAATCGAAAATTACTTCAGCAATTAGACATTGCCAGTTAATTAATTTGTGCAAGGTCATTTGTTTGATTCCATCCAGAATCGATCTTGTAAACAAGCATCTTAGTCCGGAGTAGAATATTACTATAATGAAACAGGTAAATTAGCCGAAAAATACACGGATAGAGTCCATGATTTAAAATTGAATGACAGGAAAATTGGCGCCAAAATGAATGTTACGCCATTGTGTTTTGTACTTTTTAATATTCTCTACAAAAGAGATATCACGCCTGGCATAAAAATTAATCAGTAACCTTGTTTTTTACCCAACTGCCAAGACGGATTATGTATTTTTTACGTGACGAATTCCCGTGGAATTACTTTATGCTATTTTGAGTAGGTAACACAAACAGGGACATACCCATATTGGGACCGATATGCAATCATGGGAACAAATATTATATTATTACTATTTTTTTTAGAAAAAAAATATGAATAATAAATAATTCAAAAAGTATTTAAACTATTCGAATGAAAACTCCCCGCAGTTGCAAATAACAAACATTACCAATCAAAAAATATAAAACGCAACATCTTAATAAATTCTTAATTACTTGCCACAATTTTACAATCTGATGAGGAAGCAATCTCTTTAGCAATTCCTAGCTAATTGTGTCTAATCTTGTACTACAATTAAATAGACAGCCAGCATCTACATCTCAGATCTTCACGAGAAAGACGACTTTCTCGTTCTTCTGGAAACTGCGATATCTCCCTGGGAATAACATACAATAAGGGTATTGTGTGTTTTACCACTTTATTTCTACACTAACTTTACATCACTTCAACCTTGCATCATTGACATAAGGCTGGTTTTATGATGCGCGATGTGAAAGTGTAAGTTTGTCTGAATGCTTTGTTTGGTGTCACATCGTTAGAGCAATGGCGTATGTGACACTTTTATGGGTTTATTCCGGTTTTATAGTCGTGATTGGAAACTAAATGAAACATCAATAATATTGTTATGCATACAAAATAAACTTGACCTTAATAACAAAAAAACATTCAAGTTTAGTTCGTCAAGCTGTGCAATAAATTCGCTGACTTGCATTGGCATGTATTACATTTTCTACCCGCCCTGATTTTGTTGTAGGTATCTATGAATGAAAAGATATTGATACATGTGCATTTCGGAAATAATACTCTGTGTGATTAACACTAGTACCGTTTACATAAAAACAAAAACAATTATCTAAGTTTAAAGCACCAGAATAAAGTATTCTTTCTCTATTCAATGAACGATTTTTTTCTTTTCTTTCATTTTGTAATCCGGACATCATGGAGACGTGTTCCAATCTATAGGTTAAACTAATATTATAAGTATAATAAAGAAGAAATATTTTTTTATTTGTTTACATTGTAAAGGCTCTGAGAATATTAAACCGATTTAAAACAATATTATTATTATGTTTGTATGTCTCTACCAGACCACGGGACAACAGAGTCCCGGAATTTTGGAAGGCGAACGTGGGGCCGAAGCCAACACGCTGAAGCCCTTTTGAGACAACTTTAATGAGATGGTGACACAAAACCGACGATTATCCCTGTATACACTATAGAAATGGACCCAAGGACAATCCCCGGTTCTGTGCTAAACTATTGCTAACTATGGAATAAACTACTTGGGCTATTGTGATGGGATGTTATTGGACTAGGAAATGGTGAAAACTACGGGAACTATGACACCTGCCGATAACAATGTATACGATACATGTAAAAATGTCAGGTGGAGACTCGCCAGCTCACTTACTGCGTAATACTGGCTATATTTTATCCGGGTACGGGCAGTAATGCCCACCGATCGAGGGTGAAACCGCGGGAAAACGGCCAGTTTCAAATAAATGCCAAATTCGACGTTTACTTTTCTACTAATAGCCATTTATTTACACTAGATGCATTCAGTAAAGTGTATCAAACCTCATATTTATAATGTATGCAGATATATTCATTAACAAAAGTGAAAACAGTGCACTGACGAGTTTCTCATTATGAAGATATATCTAAGAAGGTTATATCTATCTTCTTTCTTATAGATGGCGCTTTGATTGCATTTCTACGAAGTGCACTTGAATGGAATTTCGCTAGCAAATGAGCGCTCGTTTCCTAGTTATGGTGGAATTAAAAGGGAGAAACGTTTCCAGGAATAAATTGGGTGTTTATTTTTTCTTTATTGGATGCCATTAATTATGCAGGTCTTTTGGTTTGATATTGATGCCATAGCAAAATTCGTTGGTCTAGTGGTTGCATAGCCGACTGCTGGGCACGAGGGTTGGGTTCGACTGCCGGGACGGGCCGAAATCGCTTTGTGGGTTTTAGAAACTTTCATAAAGCAGCCCGGAGTTGGAAGTTGGTGATTGATACACCCGTGTATCGGAGAGCACGTTAATGTCGGTCCTGTGCCTGATCTCTCTCCGGTCGTGTCGGATTACCGTCCCATCGGGTTATGAGAGCGAGGGAATAGGGAGTGCTCCTGTGACTGCGCAAATACTTGTGCACTATAATATGTCCTGCGCAGCTGGCTGATCTCCTTATAGGAGAACAGCCGCCGTGGCCGGCAATCGGCTAGGACGCCATCACTCGTTTATAACACTTAATTAATGAGAAGACAAATTAAATATTAAAATCAAAAACATAATAGAGGTCTATTATTTTTCAATTAAAATCTACGTAATATTTTCCGCTGTTTGATATCAGAAAGTCATTAGTGTGATCAATAAAAGGTCATTGACCTACGTTAAGATTTAGTAATCACGATGTTTTTATCATGATACCTACTTGTATATCGACGCTTTAGAGTGAAAACTTCGTGAGTGTTTCACGTAACTTTTCAGAAGGCAGATGTAAATTGTTCTTCACCAAGTTCTCTTAAAAACACACTTTAGGTAGAGAAATAATTTCCTAGGTTTTTGGTCAAAGATGACGATTTTTTTTTGGATACCGGGTTGGAAAATCCTCCGCCCTTGGGGAAGGGCGAAGGGGACTGTCAGACTCTTAAACCAACCCGTGTTCCTCATGTGCCCATGTGTCGGAGGGGCGGGTATCGCCAAAGCATTAGTCCTCCTGCAAGTTAACTATATGGAGGTTCTCTATCTGTCTATATTCTGTATATATTAATTGCACATATAATACTCAATATTAGATGTTAATAATTTCAGAATGAAAATGAAACATTTTTACACAAATGGATGATATAAGTGTCCAAACTCGAACCTAGCTCTTAGATAAATTGCAAGTCAATGACCTTTTATCAGTCACACTATGGGATTTCCAAACGTCAATATAAGCTCATACTAGCCCGCACGTATATTACACCTGCAACTAGGTTAAATAATAACAATAGTTATTTTATGAAACTGGTTTTTAACACCTGTTTACTATTTAATACAATACTTATGTAGTTACCTATAGGTAAACTATTTACTTACTTATGCCATCGTAACTGTACCTACCTACGCGGGTACTTAATTAATTTTGTTATTCCAGCCATTTTACAATCTGGTTTAAGATAAAATATGCAGAAGTTAATTTACTAATCACTACTTACTAAGAAACTACCCGGATCTGTGATTAAATAAAAACTACATAATGGCAGGTTTAACTTCTTTCTATTTATAGGAATGTAATAGGAAACAAATAATTAACAACATTTCTAAACACATAATTTATACAGACAAACATTTCGCCGATAAATAAATGTCATTAAACACTAAAGCAATTAAGGATTTATTGAATAAGTTTTGACAAGTTGATAAAAAAACTATTAGAAATCAATAGAAAGCGACCACAGAACATAATTCGGAGATAATTAGCCTATCTTGTTTTAACGCGTTACACACAGTTGCGCGTGAGCATTCCGACTGATTAACGCCGAAATGGACGCGTTTACACCGCAGTGTAATGGGGAATCGTAGACGTATTTCCCTAGGCTGCAGTCACATCTTAAGGATGGTCCTTCAGTCTTATTTTACAACCACAAAAATATTTTGCTAGTAAATATAGCTACATTAAATATATAATTAAAGCCCTGCTTGGGGTTAGTTAAAAGACTTATTAGTCCAAAAATACAAGGATAGTAACTTACTAGCCGTTAGTGTTTTGATTGCTTATTTTAATTTAAAATAGCTTAATATTTCATTAATTAAAATTATTAAGATCCCCTTTCATCTGGGAATTTCCTTCAGATTCTTATAAAATAAGTGTAAAACAGTAACGATTGATAACACACAGTTACGCCACGATGTGACGGACACCGGCGCGGGCGCAGGCGTCACAGACGCGGCAAGTTCTTCTACTTTTACTTTATATCATGTCGAGAAAGTAGTGGGTGATAAACGTTCACGCGGCACCCATGTTTCATACATACACATCATACACATTTACAACTCTATATCTATACAAACAAGGATCAAAATCATATAACAAACAGTTCTGGTATCCTTAAATATTGCGCTCGCAGACAGGTCGGTCGTTGTTTCTTACCAGATTAATGGCTAACAGAATTGATGGCAATGCCCGAGTCTGAGTTTTATTATGTCGTTATTATGCAAGAATCGAATAAACAAATAGGTTCGCGGTGGCTAACCACCGTAGTTAAGTACCAGCCTACTTATTTAATGGACGTGTATTTATTCGTTGTGTAAAACTAGCAGTGAAATAAGACTAAATTGATAAGTTAAAGATGGCTTCCTATACAATCAGTTTCAATATCTGCGCTTCCCGCTGAGCTTATGCGAATGATTCGATTTGACGATGATAATAAAAGGCCGATACCGGATTAATGGCTAGTTCAAATAAATATAAAGTTTATTGTTTAATAAATAACGCTACCAGGAAGCTGGGGCTGGCTGACTGGGCACTTGCGTGAGATTGCGCGCGCCGCCGCTCCCACGGGCACCAGATGCCCGCGTCCGATGTTACACGATTATTTACGATGCAACCCGAACAGAATGCACTTGCTTGTTTATTGGCAGATTTGAATTTAGAATTCTATTTATTGGTTAAGTTCAAACGGGTCAGATGGTGAAAACGTATTGAAAATTGCAACGGCTAATGACGTGTAAATCTGAGGATACATTGATATATGAGGTATCCTCAGTTCTAGGAAGTGATTTGATACTGGCACTGACATAATATTTATAAATAAACCTCGACACGTTAAACACAAATAACTCGTAGGCCTTAAATAAATGAAGAGAATTAGTATTCAAAAAAGGTTTTTTTCGAATAAATTATTCGTAATTAACATATAGGACTAGGTGGCCGGTTACATAAATGTAGGCAACACTGTCAGTCATTACACATAGGCATTATATAACAGTCGTTTCAATCAACGTTATCTAAGATAAACAATAATTAAGCTTTTTCGCGCCAAGCAATTAACGGTCTATGGATATTAGAAGCATTTCTTTCATAGTGGAATGTAGCGCACTATTTATTACTGGACAGGTTATATAGGTATATCTATACTAATATTATAAAGAGTTAAAATTGATTGTTTTGTAAGTTTGTTTGTAGGGGGTAATCTCTGAAAGTAATGAACCAATTTTAAAAATAGTTTCACTGGTAGAAAGCTACATTACTCGTGAGTGCTATAGGCTATATTTTATCCGGGTACGGGCAGTATTTCCGACGGGACGCGAGTGAAACCGCGGGAAAACGGTCAGTATTATACAATTTCAATCACATTGAAAGGAATGAACTCGTCGAATATGAAAAGAATTTGTATTTTTTTCCAAAGACTTGTCACAAATTGATTTGAAGTTTTGAATAAGTTCGCAATTCAAAACTTTCACAATTATCTAGTGAGGTGTAGGTCGTCTACAATTATTAGAAGTTAGAGACAGATTTTTCTTGTTAGAACCGAAAAAGTGGGACAAATCGCAGCACCTATATGCTAATCCGTGATAAGTGAGCGAATTTATGCCAAAAAGAAAGCATAAATTAGAAAACAAAACCGTCTACCACCTGGTCTTATGTGTCATCGCCGAATAAAATGCATTTCTTCAACGTATGCAAATTCATTAACGCCTACTTATCTTTTAGTCTTTAATTTACGTAAATGGTCCAAAATATAATAGTGCAATTTGAACTTGAAAATTTTAAAGTTTCATTATTACAATACATAACTTATTTTTCTATTACTGCACTACTTTTATTTCAGCAATATCAATAGCTTCTAAAATGCTTCCACATACCCCAAGCTAAGACATTTAACCCTTCACTAATCATAAGAACCTTCAAAATCAATTCCAAAAACCACACATTCATGAATCATAAAACCCATTTAGGTACCTACTATAATAATAACCGAATAACTTAACCTTCGTTTGATCTTACCATCAGATATCAATGTAGCGATCATAAATAACACATTGACAATTTGATGAGCGGCTAAGTATCGGAACACATCACGATATGCCTACATTAGACACGACTTCATGGTTGGGTAACAATTATTGTATGTAGACTCTTTGGTGACATTTTACGGGTTTATTTGTGGCGCGAAAATGATGAGATGGTGTTAGGAGTGATTGACAAAATTATTAATTTTTCTCCTAGAAAAGTCATGGTCATAATTGAACACCAATACCTCCACCAAATCAATTTGTACTCAAAGAAACTTCGTCTTTATTCAACATCAGGAAGCGCAACCGCATACAGCTACACGCATTTCTAATCTGCTACTTAAGTATCACGATAATCAAAAGCTCAAAGGATTGCTAATAAAACTGAGAAGCACTGACTATCAGCGCTAATGTCCACAGCCGCATCCAATGGCGGCGATGCAAACAATAAATCACTGGCCATCTCAAAATGTAAATAAACGCCAGGCGATTACTTCTCTGTCCAGTTCCCGCTACACGATAACCGTAAGTGAATGATAGATACGCTCAAGGAAGTGTCAAGGCGTAGGCAAATGAGTAGAAATAAGTAGAAAATGGCACCTACGAGTACGTGTGGTCCCGTCTCCCAGGGTGCCGGCTAATGCCGTGATAAGGTGCGTTTTTGTACGCAAATGCGCGGGAGACGCTGATGTCATGATGCGAAGTTGATTTTGATATTTCACGGCGATGAGGAAGCGCTCGTTTAACTGATTGTCTATAAACTTGGGAATGGTGAGGAATGCAAAATTGCAGATGTCTCGCAGTCTGAATGTAACTGTTGTTATGCTCTGCGAAGTGGGATGTTTCGAATCGAGTGTTGAGCTTTGAACAAAGAAGAATTACGAAGCTAATTTAAAACATACAAATAATCCTCAAGATTTACATAAAAGCCTCCGGTTATTTGAATTTAACTATTGAATGAATAACAGCAATTTTTTTTTCCCAGACTGCATCGGAAACTTAGCCACGGATATCCGAACGTCTGAATTACATAATACAAATACGAGTTTATATTATTCAATTTACAACCAAATGATACTACACGTTGCATAATCAATTTATAGAATGAGCCGTATAATTGGGCATCGTATAAAAACAAAACTGTAATTGGCTAAAAGGCATCGTCCGCAGAATGGCTTAAACGAAAACGTTGTAAGGTACCAACATTATGTAACGCTTTAAGGAACATTAGGAAGAGAAGTTCAGATGATGTCTACGTGGGAAAGTGGTGAATTCCTAAGCTACTCAGTTAGCACTTGAGCATTGGAAGATACGCCATCATGCACAAGGAGTATTCTTGAAATTGTGGAATGCAATAAAATCGAAGACGATGTTTACTTTAATTTAAGGAAGCTGGTTGCTGAGAGCCAGTCGAGTATAATTGTACTTTACGTGTCCATTGTCGTGAGGTTTTTGTTAAAATTAGGATTTATTTAAAGCTCCTTCATTTCGCATGCAGGTTACCTACTTAATCTTGTGTAGTTGTGTCAGTTTTCTGTAATTCTTATAGCGGTCAGTTACATACAGCAAGATGTCAGTACCTAAGTCATTTTTGTATGCGTTTCTTTTAATGTTAATTAGCTTTCTTATCCTTAAAAGATAAACGATTAATCTAAGATAAACGTTAGTTCATCAAAGTATACTACACCTATTCAGGTTCTTTCGATCAGTGCACGACCAGCCTATTGAAATCCACGCAAATCTAATTCAATGCGTGCCGGGCCATTGTAAATGACGGTACATAATTACAGATAATACAAATGAATAGGCCAAGTGCGCCACAGATTAGCCATGTCGAATTAATGACGCAACCAATTAACAAAAGGTCGCTGACACCTGGAACCGTCACGATTCACGCAGAATCGGTAAATCGGTAATATTATTTGGATTTCTCGCCGCTTGTTCAAGTTTTCTACAGTCTAGGAAGTAATTGGAACACAATATCAGCTATCAAGCATTTGTTTGCAATCGTGTCGAGTCTGCAACCCATTGCTTTCGAGACGGTCAACGACTGTTGTTTGTTGTGCAAAAATGTTTACATTCTGATAGCAACAATGAGACGACAGCAAAAACTTCTTCATTGTTTACTGATGAGAATGTTATCCTCGCTACAACTAAATTGCCTCATGAAGTTGGTCAAGGTATTGGTTTACAATTTACAAAATAAAGTGGACACGGAACACGTTTTGTAAGTTATCAATTTTGAAAATCGGTTGTCTGAAATTGCCGTAATCTAGACTGATAAAGAATTGTGTCTGGTTTGCAAAAAAGTTACTAGGAATCAAGCAAACAGTACTGTTCACGATAAAAAGAAAACTGAATGAAATATCAATGAAAACGTGACCAAAACTTGGTCATTTAAAGAAACAAATTAAACAAAAAAAGTAATATTTGAAAATAGAATTGCCTAAGCAGCAATCAGCCAGCACGCGCTTTACTTTGGCACAATGGTCTGATTTCTTTGCCTCTTTTCACGTTCCCGCGCACAGATGATAAAGATAACTTTTTTTAACGGTACAACTGTGGCGCGTACAATAAGATGAAAATGAAAGTTTCGATTAGTTTTTGCTATAGTTCACTTTCGTTGGGTGCCATAGACATAATAGACAGCTGATAATGAGCTGGCGATGGCGGACTGTTATTATGATGGCTCGTGATATATCGAGGGACTGATTTGATGTCTCATTGAATTGTAGGTTCACATTGAACGGCTCGGAGAAAATATAGAAAATATGCTTGGCAACAATGATTTCTTTAGTTGTAGCACTTGAGGTTTTAATGACAGCTATTGTTGACTATGCTTTGGACATATTTCTACAATCATCTCCATTGCAAAAATACTTTGTAAACGCGTCTTGCTTTATTCTAAGTCATGGCGAGAAACGTCAATAAGATTGCAAGCAAGTACCTTTGCCTCGATATGCAGATTCGAGTGACCCAAACAAGCGTAAACAATGGCCCACGACCCATCAATACAACAATTTGCTATAAAATAGAATGATTCACGTCTCATTGTCTATGCGCCGCGCGTCAATCATAAGAGGAATTCAAGGGCACGATGACAACATGCAAGCTTGCAATATGTCTAAAATACTTATATTATTTGGTAATAAAATTAAATTGCAGACGTATAAAATGATGCAGTAAATGTATTGGTAAATTTTTGTCTAAAATTTTGCGATTTTTTATGCACTTCTGTAAAATATAATTTCATTTTTGGGTAATATTTTTTTATTCAACTAGAAATATTTGTAAAATTGGGAATACAAGGAAGTCATTTCGAATTCTGAACCTCTTGTGAAAATCATCACCACTTTTCACCTTCACCTTGTAATAAAGGTTAAGCAATCTTTCCTTTATGCCCTTCAATTGTTATTTTTTTTCTTTTACTTTGTTAAATGGCGAGGATTCAGTACAATAGAGATCGATCTTAATTTGTCACTTAGGGGAGGTACACATCCTTCAAGCAATTGGTATTACGTAATAAGCCAATACATACACCTTCTAATCATAATTCTATTTGGTCTGAGAGCTCTCTATCAATTTGCATTGAGCAAAAGTCACGATATTCAAATTGAACTGAGAAATATGATAAAAGCTTGCACAAAGACCACCTTTCTATGTAACTGTTGATTCTAATTTTACGTATGTTTGCTTTGCGAAATTTCACATTACATCATTCAAAAGAAAGTATGAAAATAGTATAAGCATATGTAGGTACTAAAGTATTCTCTACAAAAGAAACCAGAACTATCGTAACGTCTCATATTGCCTTTACCGTAGTGTCTTTAAAAAAAACAACTGCTTAACTTATTCACATGACATAATCGGATTAGAAAGGGTAAAACGCAAAATAATGACCGTCACAGCACCGAAAACTTCTCAGATACAAGATAGGTAACATTAATGAATGTTTCCCCAACAAGACAATATGACGTTACCTGATTTAATTACAAGCGTATAAATGGAAGAAAGTGTGAGACGTTTATATACAATTTAATATCATTAACGTAAACGTATCGTGTGAACTTGCTCTTACAATACAGATTCTTTTTTCAAATGTCAGCTTCAGCTTATGCTATAAATCCATTCATTATCGTCACGAGCATAGATAATAAATCGTTTAAAGATGGCCGTTCTTACGTAAAGATTTTAATAAAAAATTAGACTAGACTTTAAGAAATGGCCCATGTAGGTAGATCACGAGCGTAGTCTATGAATCAGTTGAATTTAAACCGAATAGTAGTAAAGTCTAGATTCGATCGGCGTTAGACGTTTAGGTACCTACATGAAATGTTGGTAACACTTCATGACAGACAAATTGTTGGGTCGCGGCAATTGGCGGCAATTAGAACATTGGAATAATTGAATGTTGTGGCCGCTAATAACTACTTATCCACTAAAACTGCAAATACTCGCACTTACATGTTTAACTTGATAATTATCCATAAAATCACAATTTCACACAATTATTCAAATCAATTGTTATTGCAAAACTTTTGATCAATTACCGCTTCTGCCGCTAAATGATTATTTAATCCGAGATCACGACAGAACCTTGAAGGAAATAATTTAACATGAGGTTGTTCTGCTCAAAATTCGAACAAGAACCTTTGTTACTATGTAACTACAAGGCAAACTTACAATCTCTTGAAAATTTAAACACTTCTCCGTTTATTAATTACAAAACAATTTGCATTTCACAATTTTCCACATTCACCGTGCTCATGTTGCAATAGGCCGAATTTAATGCGATCTTGGATTCAAAAAACGTTACCGAACAAACGTGCGTTCGGATATCCTGATCGATTATTAGTATCGATACTAATCGATGGAAGACGATGATAACGATACCGTATTCGCATCACGCACGATTGAGGAATAATTGACAATCGTAAAAGTGTATTATTTCATAATGGTTATTGTGCTTGCTGTTATTAGAGTATGTAATGTATAAATCACTCGTGACCCGAGATTGAGGGTGCAAGGTATTGCAATAGAACAATTTGTCAATGATTGTCGGTTCTTATCGTACGCGAATAATTGCTCACGGGCTGATAGCGAATGGTAATCGTCTTGATAATCATTTGAATCACGAAACTGTCCTTTTGCAATTCGCTGGAAAATGGGATGATGAAAAAATCGTAGCTAAGATTTCTTTCTATCACAGATTTCGTAAGTTTGTATTTTTTCATTCACAGTAAATTAATTAACTGTGTATTTTTTAATATCCTATCTGATGTTACAATTTTAACGTTAGCCCTTTTCAAGTAATGTCAAATTCTTATCTATAGTTAGCAAATCAACGGATAGATAAGTCATTGAAAATCTGTAAGTAAAATAGGTAATGAAAGCTGTTAAAAAATACAAAGAGGTAATGACATCCAATCATCAATTAATTAATTAATTCTGCCGGATGTTCAAAGACTTAAATAGGTGAAATGAAATCACCTTGTGCTGGCAACCTCCTTACTGTCACTACTCATAGCTTCAACAAGCCAAAGAAACTTGAAGCTGCCAAGTCGTTGGTGGGAGTGATACGGATAATCGAATGACGTTATATCGATGGTCGCTATATCGAAAAAAAATATGAGTGGTACGCTATCTCGAAAGCGCATTATGTCGAAAACCGGTATATCGACTGACGCTATCGCGAACAACGGTATCTCGAAAACTGTTTGAATGGTACGCTATTTCGAAAGTGTTCGTGGAAGTTGTTTGAAGCTGCTGGTGGAAGTAGTTTATTATAATGTGTTAAATAAAATAATAAAAACTAACGAGGGTTGACTCAAATAATTTTAAGTTTCATAAACCACAAAATACTTTATTATGTTCTATCTCCAATTTTTCTTGAACAAGTTTATTAATTTTGTGGATTTCTTATACATTTTTTATGGGCGGTTTGTCGATGTGTAAACTCGGGTTGTATGGCTGTATTCAAAAGCTCACTGATGAACAAAATACAACAACTCACAAAATTTAAATTTAAAGAATTTAGCCAAAAGCTAACATCCCACAGACGCCGCTGCGAAATAAAAGGAAAGAAATCGCAATCGCAGCAATTTTACAAAAAAAAAAAACACCATGTCCAAAATTGAATTCATAAAAAGTATAGCTTTTAATACTAATCTATATAAAGTTCACTGAATCTTTAATTTTGACATGAATATGAAAATGTTTTTACTTTTGGTGATGTAATGTACCTACCACATACAATTTTTGTTTTGTGGATTATTTTTTTATACTTTAATTAAAAGTTGATTTTACCTTTACTACTCATTGTTTTGGTTTCCCAAATGCTATACAAAGATAAGGTATCGCCGGACAAATCCAAATTTGACAGAGAACACTTTCGAAATAGCGTACCATTCAAACAGTTTTTCGAGATACCGTTGTTCGCGATAGCGTCAGTCGATATACCGGTTTTCGACATAATGCGCTTTCGAGATAGCGTACCACTCATATTTTTTTTCGATATAGCGACCATCGATATAACGTCATTCGATTATCCGTATCACTCCCGTCGTTGGTACAAGCATTTAGAAACACTACATAATGCTTTCCTTTTCATAAATAGCGAGCAATAGGTACTTAATAATTTATGAGTAAACACCGTCACAAATACTTACCTTTTTATAAATGTGAAAAAAACACCCTAAACTAAACTAAACGTGCCCAGCAGTGGGACAATATAAAAAGGCTATTAAAAAAAAAAAAAAAAACTAAACGGCTGATCTCTAACTCTGTCGGGTGATTTTAGATGAAATTTTGCATAGCGATTTATAAGCCTAGAGCCCGTTTGACAGATTCCAGATAAAGTCCTAAGTAGCTATCTGACAGATAGTCCCATAGAAATGTTTTTATATTAGACTATTGTTCTATCTTAGAATTCTATCCGGAACTTGGGAAACTTGCTGAAGGAGAGGTAGGTAGCTAAATCGCAGTAGCGTAGGTACCTGGGTATAGATGGTCAGATATGCAGTTGGTCCATGTTGGGCTGCGGGTTGTTCGAAAGAGTTACCGCGGCCCTGGCACACAAAGGACTCCCGAAGGAACACGGTGGGTTTTAATCAGCAAAAGTCTGACACTCCCTCACGCTGTCACCCACAGCAAGAAAGGTCATTCTGATGATTTCCCATCGATAAAAAAAACAGTCCATGTTAAACATTACTTTGTACTCATCCGCATCCAGTGAGACTGAAAGCCGACCCATAGTTAGGAAAAGGCTAGACAGAAGATGGTGCGGGATGTACAGTCTACACGTCAAGCTCCCCGAATATGTCAAATTTTACCAATCGAACATTAACCTTCCACTATTGTGATAAGGTTGAAAATCTATTGAAGAAATTTAACAGCACTCGCCTCAGAATAAGGATAAAGTCGTTGGCGAAATCAAGTTAAATACTAACCGGGACATGCTGTTATTTGATAGTTATGTTGCTGTATTAAATACCTTCCAGTTTATGCTATCTGANAAAAAAAAAAAAACAAAATCGTTTACAATAGTTACAGTCCTTAACAAGAGAGGTACAAGCGAGGACAACAATGTTCACGTCCCCTGGGTAAAATATCCAAGCTTTTATCTTCTATTTAAAAATAAATGCTTTCCTACATTGAGAGAATTACTATCGCTGCAGGTCCAGCTACACGAATCTGTAAACTTTACCAATCGAACATTAACCTTCCACTATTGTGATAAGGTTGAAAATCTATTGAAGAAATTTAACAGCACTCGCCTCAGAATAAGGATAAAGTCGTTGGCGAAATCAAGTTAAATACTAACCGGGACATGCTGTTATTTGATAGTTATGTTGCTGTATTAAATACCTTCCAGTTTATGCTATCTGACACACTGGCCACTAGGGTGGGTCGAATTTTTTTTTTTTAAGTTATTGATTTGTAATAGCGAAAATATGTTGTAGTTAGGTATCGTTATGAACCCTTTAGAATATTATTGAATTATTTTAAGTGGAACAGCCCGCGCAACGCCATTGAAGTTTTGAAAAAAATGTTCAAGTACCCACTTTTACACCTTAAGTTACAAGTTTGGCATTGGGTATAGTTTAGTGTTTCAATTAGTATCCAGTGAAATACACGTTACTTTTGTTATATAGACTGTGTTTTTGTTAAAAAAAGATTAATTGAGGTAAGTACATTAAGAGACTTCATGTGTCAAAGTGGCTAGTTACTTGTGAAATTGTAAATTAAGAAATTTTTGTTTTAAAACCTGGGAGTATTTTTTTTCCATCATGTCAAATAGTAGTCAGTCGTACAAGTGCCCTATATTTGGCACTATAGAAGATATAAAAGAAA